>PVKN010010027.1:0-23109 GCA_004027915.1 Capromys pilorides
ATCTATAGGCTTAGAAGCAAGAATTAAAACTAAATACCAGCCAGACACAAAGGTACTCAGCTATAATCACAGATATGCAGGCTGAGATAGGAGGATTGCAAGTTCCAGGCTAGCAAGATATTGCTTTAAAATAAAAATAAGGAAGTCTAAAGATGTGATTCAGAGCTCCCTAGGTTCAATCACCAATGCCAGTAAACAAAACAAAACGAAACAAAGCAAAACCAAACTCACTACCTAGGCCTGGGCATGAAGATCAGTAGTAAATCACTTGCTAAGCATGCACTGGGCTCTAGGGTTGATCCCAAGAAACCCATACACACAGTTAAAAATCATTACAATAAGCCAGGCATGGAGGCCTATGCCTATAATTCCAACACTCAGGATACTGAGGCAGTAGGATCATTGTGAACTTGTGCAGCCTGAACTGCATAGTGAGATCTTCTCTCAAAAAAAGAAAAAAAAAAAAAGAAAGGAAAAGAAAAAGAAAGAAAAAAAGAAAAAGAAAAAGAAAAAAAGAAAGATAAGGAAAAAAAAAAGAAAGAAAAGGTCCTCACAATGGACAAAAATCTATAGAAGAACCAAGTATTAATGAAGAAGATACCTGAATATGGTGGTACATGCCTGACGTTCCAGCACGTAAGAGGCTGAGGCAGAAAGATTGCGACAAGTCCAAGGCCAGCCTGAACTACTTAGTGAGGCCCTTTCTCAACCATCCCTCCCAAAAGAGGAAGACAATTTGAGAATGTTTTCTTTGTAATTAAAGACACAACAATAGAATGCATGAACAGAACCTTTGAATTATATATACAGATCATGAAGCTACTTTCCATTTTTTGTATGTTGTCCACAAGTTACAGGAAATATCAGAGGAAACATTGAAATACCACTGTATAAATTTATATTTAAAATTGTTTGCACACTGAATCCAACTAAAAATGAGTTGTACAGAGAATTAAACATTTTTAGAGAAATTGTGCAAGAATCAATACCCTAGTTGTACTAAAGTTTGCATTTTGAAATAATTTATGAGAAATGTATCCCAGTATTGTCACAGGTACAAATATTATTAACAGCACCAGTAACAGTTATATCGTCACAGAATCTTTCTTCCTTTTTTTTGCCAGCCTCAGATTTATTCATTTATTTTTAAGTCTTTATTGAGTTAATTGTCATAAAGGAAAATCCTTAAAATGATTTAGCCTTGCAGGTGCTAGTGCTGGCAAATACCAGCATTAAGGGAGGTTGATGGAGAACTGCACGTTTGGGCTCAGCCTAGGCAATTTACAAACTTAGTAAGACCCTGTCTCAAAATAAAAAAAATAAAAAGGACTGAGGATGTAGTTCAGTGTGAAGGACCTTGTTTCAACCCAGTACTGCAAACTAAGTAAATAAAATGAAAGCTTATCATATATCATTTTCATCTTGTGACTGATGTTTCCTTCAATTGCATCAGTTAAGTCAGGCACAGTGACACGTACCTTTTACCCCAGGACTTAGGCTTGATGCAGGAAGATTGCTGTGAGTTCAAGGGTCAGCCTGGGCTATACATGGAGTTCAAGGATAGTCTCAACTGCATAATAAGACCCTGTTTGAAAAAAATTAATTATAAAAGTTAAAAATAAAGTTGTTGGGCGGAATCGTGGTGCATGCCTGTAATCCCAGCACTCAAGAGTCTGACACAGGAAGACTGCTGTGAGTTCCAGGCTAGACTGATCTATATAGTGAGTTGAAGATCAGCCTGAATTACATAGCAAAATCCTGTCTCAAAAAAAAAAATCAGATATACACTACATATTAGTTTCTTAAAACTACCTTAATAGTATAACAGGATAAGTGATTTTAAACAGAAATTTATTGTATCACAGATCTAAGAGCTTGTAGTTCGAAATCAAAGTATTAGAAAGGCCATGCTCTCTCAGAAGGCCTCAAGAAATCATCTTGTCTTGCCTGTTTCTAGCTTCTGGGAATTAAAATCCCTGATATTTATTGCTTTGTAGACTTATGTTGACTCCCTTGTCACAAGGTATACCTTATTTGTGTCTGAATTTCCATCTTATTAGGACTCCAATCCTTAGATTTTGGCCCATTTTGTCATAGTATGACCTCTATCATATTTTATTTTATTTATTGTGTTTTTTAAAGACATGCTTTTGCTATGTAGTTCAGGTTGTCTTTAATCTACTATTTTGCTTAGGCTGGCCTCAAACTCAGTGATCCTCCTGCCTCAGCCTCCTGAATGAAGGAATCACAGGCATGTGCTACCATGCCTGGCTTATGACCTCACTTTAATGGTTTTATCAGCAAAGACTATTTCCTAATAAGTTCATGATCATGTACATTCCAGATGGATATGAGTTTTGTTAAGAAACTATTAAACCTAGTACAGAGTGTCATATTTTTAAAAAATCTGTTTCACTATGCATGGATTAGAGGTCCAGATTTTTAATTTTAGAAAACTTCACTATGGCTGGGGATGCAGTTGTGTAGTAGAGCATTGGTCTAGCATATGTGAAGCCCTAGGTTCAGATCTTAGCACCACCGTATTCACATGGAAAAGGAACATGGGAAAATAACTAGATCATTTCTGACAAACAGAAAGTGTTGTGATACTTCTGTCAGTTATTAAAAATATTTCAAAGGTAAAATGATTTAAACAGTTTGGTACTAGGAAATGATTAGATCAGTGGAACAAATAGCTTCCATTGGACAAAATACATAAAACAATTTCATTTGTCATAAGGGTAGTACTTCAAATCCATGGGGAAGAGGGGGTTTATTTTAAAAATGGTGCTCAGGTAACAATATTTGTGGTGGTAGAGGTAGGAGTATTCACATGAGTGCAAGGGCAGCTGAGCTACAGAGTTCACGTCCATCCTAGACTACATAGCAAGAAATTGTGGTAAAAACCTGAGTGCGGTGGTGCACACATATAATCCTAGCACTTAGGACACTGAGACAGGAGGATTACTGCAAGTTCTAGGCCTGCCTGGGCTACATAGTGAGTTTGAGGCAAGCCTGGACTATGACCCTGTCTCAAAAAATCTTTAATATATATATGGATCAGAAGTGGAAATAGAAAAATAGAATAATAGCAACTGTAGAAGAAAATGTGAATGTGCTTCTTCATATTCTAGGAATGAAGATTTTTTTGTGTTTTTGTGTGTTGTGCTAGAATCAAAACTTTGTGAGCCAAAAAATTATCATAAATTCAAAACTAGAAAATATCTGCAACATTTATGGTAAAGGGCTAGTTTCTTTAATCTGTGATTAGATTTAGAGAAATCAGTATAAAAAATGCAAACCCAATAGTGAATGAGATGGAGTTGATACAGAAAAATACACATGTCTACAGGGATTTGAAAAGATATGCAGCTGGGCATGGTGGCTCACAACAGTAATCCTTGCACTTGGAAGGCTGAGGCAGGAGGATTGATGTGAGTTCAAGGCCAGCCTGAACTACACAGTGAAACCCTATTTAAAAAAAAGATATGCAATTTCATCTATGACTGAAGAAATAAAACTCAAAAACAATAATATATGAAGTTTACCTATCAGTTTGGAAAAATATTTCAAATATATGCAAGGCTTGTGAAGGTATGAGAGAATGTAATTTCATATACTGTTGGTAGGAGTGTAGGTCTGTGCAACATTTTGTTTTGTTCAACTTTTTTTTTAAAATTATTTATTTATTTATTTATTTATTTGGTACAGGATCTTGCTATGAAGCCTGGACTAATGATGATCCTCCTGTCTCACTCTCCCCAGTGCTGGGATTACAGGTGTGTGCCACCATGCCTGATTTCGGTGGTCAGCCAGGTACACCTAGGATTCCCCAGCCTGCATGGCATGCGATACAAGGGATCAAACCTGGGTCTTTGCACTTGACAGGTAGGTGCTTAGATGGCTGAGCTATCTCCTCAGCCCTGTTTTGTTTTTTTTGAGACAAAGTTACACTATGCGGTTCAGGATGGCCTTGAACTTACTGTGTAGCCTAGATTGGTCTCAAACTTGTAGTGATCCTCCTGCCTCAACCTCCTAACTGCTGGGGTCACAGGTGTGCACCATTATGCCCACTCTATGCAACATTTTGAAGGTGCAATTTAGCAATATGTACAAAAATGAAACGTCGATATATTTCTTGACTGGACATTGTGGGCTTTGGTAGTACTTCCACAGCAATCATTACCAACTTTTCCCTTCCTAACAATTCCTAGACTTTTGTTTGCATTTGTATTCTTCCCATTCATAGCCCATGTATTTTGTGGTAAACTAGTCCTACTTCCAATTCTTCTGGTCATAGACATTACTAGTTTAGAGAAGAACTTGCAACCTTAGTAAGATAGGAAGACTTAGCCTTGGGAGTCCTGCTTTGGAATTATATAAATTCTTTCTTCTCTATTAGACTTAAAAGATGAAACTCAAAAATTAATTAAATTAAGAAAGAGATGAAACTCACAGCAAACAGGCATGAATAAAGAACAGAGGCTCTTCATGTTGTGACTCTTCATGACTCTTTCAAGGTGATTGATACCTATTTGGAAAATCAGTTGTGATACCCATCCCTAAGGAGGTATGCAGCTGTATTTGTTCACTCTTTTGATTTACTTCCCCATTTGATCTTGGTTTAATCACTTTTACCTGAGCAATTGTGCTTGTGGTCTTATTGGTTGACCATAGTTTAATCCCACCTCATGCAGGAGTTCCCATGTTTTCCATTTTAGACCCAACTCACCTTATGGTTTTGCCCTATAAAAAACCCTAGAAATGGCAGATTCCTCGGGCAACCAACTCAGGTCTCCTTCTATCCTTCTCTGAGACAAAAGCTTTCTTTCCCTCAATAAATATTCTGCTCTTAAAAAAAGTATGAAACTTTCATTGCCATTGACAGCCACTTATGTTCACTTTAGTAAAAGCCACAAATAGTTCTCAGCCTTTATTTTATTTTACTTTATTTTATTTTTAACCTCATTTATTTATTTGTGTTATGGCCTGCTCAGCCTGCCCTGGGGCTGGGGCTGGCATAGCATGTGGAGCAGGGGATCGAGCCATGGTCCCTGTGGTTGCCTAAACTTTCCTAGGCTGGCACTATAGGCCACTGAGCCATCTTGCTGGCCCAAGTTCTCATCCTTTAGCAGGCATCTCAGTCATCTAATTTGTTGAGACACAGATTACAGAGTCAGGGACATAGGTCAGTGGCACAGTCCTTGCCTGGCAACTACAAGGTCCTAAGTCGGATTCCCAGTATAATCAAACAAAACAAAACACAGATTACATTACAGAGGCTGAGAGTGTAGTTCAGTTGACAGAGTACATGTAGGTCTTGAGTTTAATCCAAAGCAATGCAAAAATAAAAATAAAAATGTCTCCATCCTCAGACTTTCATTTCTGTAGATCTGAGATAGGGACGGATAATATGCATTTCAGAGTGGGGGTGGTGGTGCTGCCCATGGTCCTGGAACACAGGGAGGGAGGCAGAGAGATGTATTTACACTTAGAAACCCATTTGGATACAGTATGAATTGTAGAGCACAGACTGTGAAAGAAATTGAGTAGCTTTAGCTCACCCTGTTTGTTGTTTTCAACCAAAATTATAACCAATACACACAGCAATCTTTTTATCTTTGCAGAAGTTCACCAGAATGTATGTGCATGACAATTGCTACAGCACTGCTTCCAATAGCTAGAAGTGGAAACAAAGCACTTGTCAGTAGGGAGTTGGTCTGTTTAATGGAAGCATTCATCAGTTGGAATGCCATGTAGTGTTAACAGCTACGAAATAGTTTGCATGCACTGGATTATAGCTTGTGTGTCCCCCAAAAGTTCTATATTGGAGACTTAATTTCTCAATGTGGCATTACCTGGAGGTTGGGGCTTGTGAGAGATATATGGGTCACAAGGGTGGAACCCTCCTGAATGTAATAATGTCTTTCTCAAAATACAATTAGAAGCCTGAGGATATATCCCAGTGGTATACCATTTGCTTAACACAGAAAGGTCTGAGTTCAATTCCTGGTACATCTTCCCAGAAGAAAATAATTATCAAAAATGGCTATATTTGGGCTAGGGATATATATATATATATATATATATATATATATATATATATATATATATATAGTTCAGTGGTAAAAGCACTTCCCTGGCATGCCTAAAGTTCTCGACTTTAGGTGAAGCATCAGAAAATATAAAAAAGGTATGCTAGATACTGAGGAGAGGGGTTGTCTAGCCTATCATTTGAAGTTATCTGGGGAAGGCATAAGCTAATTTTAATTTGTTCCTTTGCATTTCTGTATTGCAAAACTGTAATTGTTATAAATCATACAAAGATAAATAGAAAACTATACTTCTCCAGTGTCTTAATGTGTATGCAGTTCCAGCTGGCCTTGAGTTCACTATGTAGTCCAGACTAGCATTGAACTCATGAGAATTCTCCTGCCTTAGCCTCCAGAGTGCTGGGGTTACAGGCATGTGCTAATGATATAGAGGAATGAAAATCCCAACCTAAAAGATACATGGGCTGACTTTGTGCTCTCTAAAACCAAAGAATGAATTTTAGGAACAATGAAGGTTAAGAGCAGAATATATTTATTGGAGAAAACAAAGCTCCTGTCTGAGAGAGGGACAGAAGAAGGACTGGAGTGGGTTACCTGGGAAACTGCATTTTCTAGGCATTTTTCTAGAGAAAAACCTTGTGGTGAGGCGGGTCCAAGGTGGAGAACATGGGAACTCGCTAGGTGGGCATGAGGTGGGACAAAACTATGGTCAACCAGTGAGATTACAAGCACAGTCACTCAGATAAAATTGATTAAATCCAGTACCAAATGGGGAAGTGAGTCACAAGGAAGCAGGCATGGCAAGCAGGCATGAATATAGAAGGGGGCGCGGGGGAGCTTTTCCTATAGGCACTGGGTTAGCGACTTTCAGGTGTCCTTAGGGTGAGACTCATTTAGAGTATCAATCCTGGATACCTATTTTTAGGAGGTATGTAGCTGCATTTGTTTACTTTTTTGTCCTGAGGTCCAGCCCACAGCAGGGCTCTCTCCCAAAGTTGTAAAGTCATCTTGTCTTCTTCCACAGGGTCTCCTTGAGGGCCTAGCCCTGTCTGACTGCCTATAATATTTATTTAATTAAGCTGCCTGCAGCACTATCACTTCTGACAACACTATCACATTATTTTTTAAAACAGAAACTTCATTATATTATAAAGTGGATATTTGGATGTCATAGATCTCATCAGGACACACGTTCAGTTTAAAAGGTTCACTGTAACATTAGTAGAAATAATACATATTTCCACTAGGCAGGAAAATGGGTAAATTGTGGCATATTCACACAGTGAAATAGTATGAGGAAGTGAAAAATGAATAAGCTATAACTATATGCAACAACATGTCTAAGTCAGAGAAAACAAATTGAGTGAAAAAAGGAAGCTACAAAAACTACATAAAAATAACATTTTAAATTTTTTGTTTGTTTTTAGACAGGGTCTCTGTGTAGCCCAGGATGGCCTCCAATTTATGGCCATGGACCAGTGAGATGGTTTAGCGGTCTAAAGCGCCTGCTTAGGAAAGCTTAAGGAACCACAGGGAGTGCACTTCAATCCCCTGCACCACATGCTACGCCAGCCTCATCCCCAGGGCAGGATGAGCCAGCCATGAAAAAAAAGCACACCAATTTATGGCCACTTGCTTCAGCCTTCCAAGTGCTGGGACCACAGTGTAGGCCATCATGCCCAGAAAAATAAATTCTTAAAAAATTAGGGTTTGCAATGTAGCTCAGTGGTGTAGCATGTCCTACCATATGCAAATCTCTAGATTTACATCCTAGTACCAGTACAAAAATAGCTTTTTTACAAAATTGAAAGGCAAGTAGCCAGCCATGATGGTGCCTGTTTGTAATTCCACACTCTGGAGGCTGAGGCAGGAGGATTGCTTTGAGTTGGAGGCCAGCCTGGGCTACATAGTGAGTTGAAATCCAGCCTGAATGATATAGTGAGACCCTGTCTCAAAGCCACCCTCCAGAAAAATTAAAAAGCAACTAAAATAAAACAATACATAATTCAAATATACACGTCATAATACTCTTAAAAAAGTAAAAGGGCTAAAAGAATTTCAACAGCCAGGCATAGTGGCACATATCTGCAATTCCAGCTACACAGGAGGCTGAGGCAAGAGGACTTGCTAATTTTAGGCCAGTGTGGGTAACTTAATGACAGAAATTTTGCAGAGGACTTAGCTCAATATTCCCTTTCAATTCTAATACAAAAAAAAAAAAAACCAAAATACAGGTTATAGAAAATGGAATAGTTCTTAGGTTTTGAAGTGAGATCATGAGTGTTCAACTTGTTATTGAACTTCATAAAGTGTGCTACATATATCTTTTTGTGTTCACCACATATAAAATTTTTATGTCAAAAAAAGGCTGGGGAAATAGCTCAGTGGCAAGCACAAACTTGAGAGTTCGATCCCGAGTACTGTCAAAAATAAAAGAAAAAAGAAAACAATATTTTTATGTCTTCTCCCTGACTCTGATGCAACTTCTATTACTGAGTTCCCATGTGAATAGAGCTGCTCTGTCAATCTATGCTGGACATTTAAGAACAAATATGTCTTTGGTAAATTATTGAGATTTGGAAAATACTACAGCAAAACCTAGTCTGTCCTAATGCATTTATCTTTTCTAGAGATTATGGATGTATAACAAAAATTCTCCACTCATTCACACACTCGCAACCCTCAATAGATACCTTCATAGGGCTGGGGAGATACTTTTGTGGCCTAAGTGCCTGTCTGGCAAGTGCAAGGTCTTGAGTTCGATTCCTGGTACCGGAAAAAAAAAAAAAGGAAACAAAAAGATACCTTCAAGTATCTGCTATTAAGTGACCAGAGACTTTCCTATTTCTTACGAAAACTAGTTGTAGATGTAAATTGAAGGTAGTGTTCTGAGCTCATATTATCACTAAGGTTTATGATCTTAAATATTTTCATTCTTTGTCACTTTTTCCCTTGAGTGCATGAAAAACCATGACATCTGACCTCCCTTGGCTTACATACCCTCTCTAATGCCTGTGCTATAGACGGTGAAGCCATATGACTGATTTCACCCTACTTTACCCAAAAATGGAGGAGCAATTTCTTTTTAACATTACTTTACTGGTACATTTTAGATATAATGATCACATTCATCATAGAGAATTTGTACCTGTGCATGACATAACTTGGTTTTTTACCTCATTCCTCTGCCCTCCCTTCAATTCCTTCTCCCCTGCCCTTTTACAAAAGCTTTGTTTCCATGTTTTCTTGCTTTCTTTTTCTTTTTTTACCTTTCCGTACACAGACACACAGACACACACACACAGACACACACACAGACACACACACACACACACACACACATCTTTAGCCATTCACCAGTTGATGGGCACTCGGGTTGGGTACAAGATTTGGCTGTGCCACTATAAACATGCATATATATCACTGTGGTGTGATGCTTTTAATTCTTTTGGGAAGGTACCCAGGAGGAGAATGATTGGGTCAAATAGAACCTCTAATCTTAGCTTTTTGAGGCACTTCCACACTGATTTCCACAGTGGTTGCACCAGTCTATACTACCACCAACATGGAGAAGGGCTTCCTTTCCCCCACAACCCCTCCAGCATTTGTTAATGGTTGACTTCCTAATGTTAGCCATGCTTTCTAGAGTGATATGCAATCTCAGTTTTTTGTTTTTTGTTTTTTTCCAGTACGAGGATTGAAGTCAGGACCCTGTGCTTGCCAGACAAGCACTTATTCTATTGGGGTATCTCCCTGGCCCTCAGTTTTTTTTTTTCAGGATCAGGGTTCGAACTCATGACCTTGCACTTGCCAGGTAGGCACTTGTTCCACAGAGCTATCTCCCCAGCCCCTCAATATTGTTTTAATTTATGTTTATCGAATCAACAATGATGCTGAATTTTTTCATGTATTCATTTGCTGTTTGTACTTCATTTGAAAAATGTATTTTCATCTCGGATGCCCATTTTTGGATTGGTTTTTTAAACTTGGAAGGTCAGAATCTTTTTTGAGTTCATGGAGGAACAATTTTTTAAAAGAAAAAACTAGGTTTGATAGCCAAAAAGAAGAAGGAATCTTGGGCAGGTGGCAGTTACCTATTAAACCAAAATACTTAGATTTAGAACCCTGGTTTTATTTTCTGTGTGTGCACTTGAGTGGCACTGAGTTTGTTTGCTCAGATGTAAAGTGGGGATAGAATACTTTGAAGTGACATTTTAGAATTAGAAATAATGTTTATGAGTCAAGTATCATGCCTGGTACCTAAAAGGTTCTCAATATATAGTAATTTTTAAAAGCCAAATGCCAAAGATTTCCTAGTGTTAATTTCTCTGAGTTGCAACACTCAATGATGAAAGGCTAGGAAGATATCTGTATTGAACCTACATAAAACAAAATGTGCTATAAATAGTATTTTAAGGATAAAACATTTACAACTGTCAGGCAGGCCTTTATTGCTCTCCTTTAGACTTAGCTATTTGCTTTGTTTTCTTTTTTGTATTTCAGGGAATGGTCTACAGGGTGTTCAGGGTCTCACTACTAGATCAGACTCATAGTGATCTGCCTGTTTACAGCCACCCAACAGCGGAATTCTAGGTGCGAGCCACTACAACCAGTCTCAATTGCCATCTCAGCACATCCCGGGGGCAGGGCTGGCATTGCAGGCCCCAGAATTGAATCCCTGGCCCCTTCTCCTGCTTGCAGGTGCTTAATCTGCTAAGGTATTTAGTCGGCCCTACTATTCGCTTTTTTAAAAATTTATTTTTATTTTTTAGACAGGTTCTCACTATGCAGTTCAGACTGGCCTCAGACTTGCGGTGATCCTCCTACCTAAAGCACTAGGATTACAGGCATGCACTACAATGCCCAGCTAGCTGTCTCCTTTGATAATTTCTACACATAAGGGTGAGTGGTCAGGAAGGCCAAGCCTAGCTAGTGTCATTCAGCAGACTCATTAAGGGAAGAATACCTGAGTCTTAATTTCAGACTCTGTTTCAAGCATTTCTCTATTGCTCAAATGTGATTCAGAGCTGTTAGAAGATCAATTTTAAAACACATTAAAATGATGGGCTGGCAAGATGGCTCAGCAAGCACCTGCTTAGGCAAGCTTAGGCAACCGCAGGGACCGCAGTTCAATCCCTGGCACCACATGCTGCGCCATCCCCACCCCCAGGGCAGGCTGAGCTGGCCATAATATATAAAAATAAAATAAAATAAATTTTAAAAAACGAATTCAAGGAGGCCAGGGAGATAAGTTGGCAGTGTAAGCACTTGCCTGGCAAGTGCCAAGGACTGAGGTTCGATCTTGGTTCCACATGCCGTGCTGGTCGTGTGTATGCCTCCAAAACTGGGCATAGTGGCAGGTGCTGCAATCCCAGCACTGGGGAGACTGAGACAGGATGATCACTAGAGTCTGAGCTGTATAGTGAGACCCTGTACCAGATAAGTAAATAAAAGATTTAAAATGAATTGAGGGACAGACCTTTATACACATTTCTGTGTTCTTGCCACAAAATCTATAATCTTTGTACTGAAGAATGTTTCTAAAGGTGTTCTGGCTGCCCCTAAGTTACTATTATTTGTACCAGGAATTGAACTCAGGACCTTGTGCTTGCCTGGCAGCATTTGTGTCACTGAGCTACCTCCCTGGCTCACCTGTTCTTGATTTATTCATAAAACATCTACTAAGTGCATGCGGTGCAGCAAGCACCAAACACCAGAGTAGCCATGGCTTTCATGTTCAATCCAGGGAAAGCGATGAGTCAGAGTGCTGCAGGAGCTGGCTGCAATGAGTTTGTAGGTTTTTTTTTTTTATTTGTGTGATACAGTATAAGTTTGTATAGGGACTCCTAGCCGAGGAGCAGAGATAGAATCAAAAGACATGAGCTCAATCTTGGGAAAAGTTGAGACTACATCAGGGACAAAGGGAACATGCTATTTTACAAAATAGTACAAGCAAATGAGAAGGTATTATCAGCTTAATATGTATGAGAGTGCTTTATTTTCATTGTGGTGGATAGGGGAGGGATAAAATTAGACTACAGAAGTGGTCAGAGGCTAAACAATAAAGGGGACATGTAAACTGCTGAGCAGTGTGTTGGCCAGAATATTCTCTGGGAACAGATTAAATATGAGGATTAAAGCAGCACTCCTTTGCTACAGTAACAGAAACACCAAAAAGACACCCAGGACTTGGAGGCAGATTTATTTAGCATCAGATAGGCACTGACAAGGTATCAATTGTCTCTCCAAATGTCAGGCATAGAAGGCTGAGGGAGGGAGGTTTTCACAGGGTTGCAAAGGGGAGGTATAGAAGTAGAGTCCTTTGGCTGTTTTTGACTGGTTCCTACAATAGGCCTCATAGTGATCAGCTATCCATCACAGTGACCAACCATTCCTAAGAGACAGAGGAAACAGGAACTGTAACAGCACTGTCACCTAGGCAACTGAAGTATAATGGCTTGAGGGGTGGCATTTTCTGCTACGTTTATAACTTTTTCTTGTGCCACAGATTCCTTTAAAAAACTGGAAACAAAAGTGCAGTCTTTTAAGTAAAAAAGGTACATTTAGACACGTATACTGCTTACAGTTGTCTGGCTAGGAGCAAGTATAGCAGTCCAGGTGAGATATGATGTATAGCAGTCCAGGTGAGATATGATGAGCTCCAACTATGCTACAGGACCAGTGGTGAGGAAGAGGAGATGAAGAGAAGGGAGACATGGCTGAGTGTAATTAATGGATCTTGACACCAACTCAATTTGAGAAAGGAGGGAAAGGCACAGCCTAGGATATTTAACCTCTATGTAGGTTTGTGGTGGTTTAGGCAGTTTGAGCAGACAGAGTATCACTCACTGACAGCAGCAGAGTTCAGAAGGGTAAGTTTGGTTTGGGAAATGTGTCAAAGGTGTCTTTAGAACATACAAATAAAGAAGTTAACCAGTAAGCTCAACATGTTTTTTTTTTCTTTTAATGATTCTTTTACAGGGTCTTTTGTTTGATATCCTACAAAGTCCTAAATCTCTGCAACATTTCTGAACTGAGACAAGCATATCTTCTGTGTGCAAAAAGGGATCCAGGAATGGGAGAAGAAATCAAACCCACCCCCAAATTATTGCACAAGTTTTTTTACTAAAAGAATAAACTTTTATTAAGTGCAGTAAGTTTCTTTCCATCAGCATTAACAGAACAACGGGCGAAATTCCATCACAGAACAACTCCTGAGACATTCTCATTTCTTTCTGAAACATTTCCATTAACTCTTGTAGTTTCCACAAAGAAGCATCCATTCAAACTTACGTTAATAAACTATGGAGCTTTTGTTGTGAGGTGGGCCATAAGGCAGGAAATTTGGAGTCTGGGAGTGGGAAAGAGAAATACGTATTACCCATCCACTAAACACATTGTCAAGAACACAGGAGAGGAGACAGTAACACAGAAAAAAACATTTTTTTCTTACTTTTGTCAATAACATCATTTACCAGGGAGCACTAAAAAATCACTGAGTCTTTGCAGTTAAAGTTTCTTTACCTAATGTGTTAGTCTAAGAATAGAATAGGATAGAATAAAATAAAATAAAAGGTAGGAGGGGAAGTGGCTTTCTGGGAAATAATTAGAATGAAGTCATCAGATTTGGCAGGGTTATTAGAGATTAATAAAATATGAAATATTTGTTTCATTTACATGAAAATTCACTAGTCATTAATTACTACCAACACAGACAAAAAGAGCATCTATAAAATATAGGGGCAATGTTAAAAGCTGGAAATGGGCATCCTAGTACAGGGAATGCTTTCTTTTGCTTTTAACTAGGAAAAGATTTTATTAAATAAATGGCATCTTCTTAGAACATCAAAATAACTTGGACAATATTAAAGATAATTAGCAGAAACAGGGAAATGGGTGCATTGAGCTCTCTACCTGCACCAATAGACTATCACAAGTAAGCTAAAAAAGATGAGAAGAGAAAGGCAGAAGAGATGCCAAAGCCATGGGAGGGAGAAAAATATTGGGTGAGACACAGTGGAACAGTGAAAACTTAACCCCCCACCCCAAAACCCAAGCATATTTAGAAAATATGCACCAAGAAGTGAACAAGTATAATGATCAAACCTTAGTAGAATTATACTAACTACTTTAAACTGTGGTCTACTTGTATTGTCATTTCAAAAGGGATGGGGTCTTAGAGGCTGACATGCCCACAGGAGCCTTCTAAGGTTCCAAAGGACTGAATCATAATAATTAAACAGCTACTCCCATATTCTTTCTACCCTACATAAGCATTCCTGCCCCCCACCCCCTACTTTAGCCACTCTCCCTAATGCCTTGTCTGGCTGTTTCTCTCAGTGATCAAAAAATGTTAATGTGACTTGGCCAACAATGTCAGAAAATCAAGATGGAGACAAAACTCAAATGTCACCTAGCCAAAGCACGTACCAATTCTTGGGCTTCAGTCTACTCAAAGTCCTACTGTCTCAGAATGAAAACCATGCAAGTGAGCAGAGGCTTTTCTGGCCTGATCCAGACCAGACCGGCTAACTGGAAAAGAGATAAGAGGATGAACTCCAGACATCATAGCAGAAGTCAAGAACTGCAAATCCTTGGGGATCAGTGACTATACATAACCTGGGTGTACTTTTTTGTGGCCCTACAAGTTAAAGGGATCATTTCTGTGGATCCAACATTGCTTTATTCCATATCAGATAGAAATTGAACCTCAAGTGAAGGGCAACAATCTTTCCAAGTAAGATAGCAAAGATAAATCTCACCTCTCATTTTATCCTGCAATCAGAAAAAAAAACTAACTCTCAGTAATGAACCTTAGTTTGGCTAGTTTTTAAGTTGTATATTTTGGCAGCTAGACTAAAATCTAGGAATACGGATTATTATGGTTCTTTATTGTAGATTTCCAAACACAAAATTTGAATCCAAATGAAAATGAAGGTTGGAGCTGGATGTGGTGACCTACGCCTGTAATTGCAACAGTCAGGAGTCTAAGATAGGAGGATCTTGCAAGCTCAAGGCCAGCCTGAACTGTACAGCGAGACCCTGTTTCAAAAAGAAAAAAAAAACAATATGAGGATTGAAAGTCAACCACTTGTTTCACCCTTGGCCAGGCTGAGGGAGAGCAGAGATAAGTGGAAGAGAGAAATGCAAGTCTTGTGGCAAACTAGGATCATCTCTGTCAAAGCAACAATTTTACCTCTCACAGTGAATGCCTACAGAGTAAGAAATCTTAATGCTGTGAGAGTTAACAATACTGTCATCTGATTGTGTCAGGCTTCAAGGTGCACAGACACAGCAACTGAAAAGATGCTTTACCATCACTCGTGAGGTCGAGGAAGGAGGTTTGTTGTGAGTTTGAGACCAGCCTGTGCTACAAAGTGAGCACAAGCCAGCCTGAAATACACAGTGAGATCCTGTCTCAAAAAGAAAAAAAGATACTTTGCCATTTAAATCCAATATATATATATCCATTCACTCAGCTCAGTGACTCTGGTTACTTTTAGAGCTCTGTGGCACAGAAAGAGAACTTTGGGCCACTTAAATTTCCACCCTTGATTCATATGTAAGTGCTAACCTTTAAGATTATTGAGGCCCAAGAGAAGGGGATCGAATCAGAGGCGCTAACTCCAATAGAAGGTGTTCATATGCTTTATTCCTGCTTATGTTTTTTCTTCTCTTCCTTCTTTGGATAAGAAATACGTAGGCAGGGGCAAGGTATTCTAGGCCCCCCCTCAACGCAAACTGGATTCTCTTGAAGTGGGCCAGACTATGATTAGTCTGAGACTGTTTTCAATTTCTTATGATATGGTCATTGTATGTGGATAGTTAGCAAATAGCCTTCTGTTTGTCCGGAAAACAAAAGAGAAATCACCGAGGACTTGCCGTGGGCTAATGCACATGGGGCTTTTCCAAAAAAAAAAAAAAAAAAAAAAAAAAAAAAAAAAAAAAAGAGTCCTGCTAGAAGTCTAGTCACTTTTATTCCAGTAGAAGTGATACTTCGTGGGCAAGACGTAAGAAAGCCCAGATAGAGACATTGGAGGCTGGAAGCCCCAGTTCCAGAATGAAGTTGCAGTGCTAATTTGTTGCAAGCCATGTTTCCATCCCTGTAATTTGGCTGCCCAAGGAGAGAAACTGGAAATGCAAGGTTGTCTCAAGATTATCTCCAGCAAGGAGGAACAGCCTTTTTATCCTGGGCAGATCCTGTCCACAAAGGGGACTGAGCATCTTTTATAGAATATTTTTCAAGGCCCAGGCCAAAGTCCTTTGAAGTCTTCCTTGCAAAGCAAATGAAAAGATCCGGTAGTCAAAATGCCAATGAATAAATTAAACAATCTAGGCATGTAAAATCAAATTGTCAAATTTTCTCACATTTCCCTGTACCATCTTCCAGTACAAACCATCCTTCATTCAGGGACCTTGTCTACCAGTTGTTACCTGAAGCCAATTTGACCCTGGAATTCCAAAATATTTTTCTCCAAATTGGCAGAATTTCAAATCACCTACCACCCCATCTTTCTCTTCACATTTTTATAAAGTAATACTCAACTCTTTCCAATCTCATTCCAACCTCTAGTTTTTACCATACGGGATGTGAGGGCTCTGTTCAAGATTAAGTTTGTTACAACCCAAATGTTTGTTGTTCTGAACAGGCAATCTCTGGAAAGTACTTTGTGTCTGATTTAGAGTAGTCCATCTCATAATTATGATGGGCTGTGACTTAGTAAGACTTTAGATTTAAAGCATGATCTTTTGAAACCCACCACTCCATAGTAGTGGAAGTGTTTCCGGGAAGTTCAGTAAATCCTCTGGGACATCACCATGTGTGTATGCATGTGTATATACACACACATAAATACACATATATAAAATATGTATAGATAAATAGATCTGTCTCTTTATATAAAGGGCATGTGTATGCATATCGATACACACATTCATATATACAACCACACACACCCACACCCACACACACAGTCTTTTGAGTCCCTTTTGTACTCAGTTTCATAGCATTGACTCCCACCCATTTCAGGGTATGGGCAGCACAGAGTGGGTGAACTGCACCGTATCTGCTATTTTACAAACAATGGGCTAGTTAAGAGGCAGGAAAAATCTGCCCAGTACTTTTCCGACTCACTTGAATCTCCCAGTACAAAGGCCATTGGTAGTTATTTTGTGTGTGTATAAAATAAAAAATAAAATAATCAGTAATGTCCAGTTCCCTAAAAACATCTACCTATCTGAATGTCAGGCCACAGTTAGAGGTGGTACACAAAATCCTGGGGCAGCTGAGTTGGGAGTAAGAGTAAAGAGGAGATGCATACTAATTACACATCAAGACCATATCAATTCAGAGGAAAAAAATGAGGGAGCTACAGAAAGCTGTCCTCTCAACCCCATAGATGTACCAGATAAGTCTGCAAATAAGTATCATGACACTCAAAAAAACAACACTAGAAATATTTTCTAGAACTTACATAATAACACCCATTTTGACCCATTTCTTACATGATAACACCCATTGCCTTACTTAATTTCCAAACAAGACAAAATAAGGGTGCTATATATTCAATTTGAGAATTGGAACTCGTTTTCATGTTATTCATCTTTAACCAGAAATTCTCTAATTCTTAACTCTGGAGCCCACGAAAAGATAAGGAAGGGGAAAGATGGATGTACTAAGACATCCCATCAGAATGGAGGACAAATTTAGGTAAGCACTTATATCCTGCTCTAACTTGGGCCTAGAATCAGAAAAGTATAGTTTTCCCTTCTTCTTGACTCATGAAGTCATCTTCAGCTTGTCATTCCTCTTTTTGTTGTGGCACAATTTCTAATTTTTGTTCTTGTGAGCAGTTCTCCTCATTCTTCACAGGGAGGCAGTGGTTATCATCATTACACACGTTGCTGACTCTGGATAAGGCACATTGTGATGGAGCTGGAAGACGATGATCGCTCTTCTCTTCCTTGGTCAATGTGCTGTTGTTTCCATTTACCTGGGAGCGAGACTGCCCTTGCCGAAGTTCCAGGGATTTAGAAATTCCTTCTGAAGAGCCCTATAAAAGTGGAGACAGATAGTCAGTGGAAACGATAATCGCAAACTGGCCGGCCTTCTCTAAACTCGTTCACTCACTCACTCTTTTTAATATAGAAAACATTTACTAAATCCTTTAAAACAAGCAAAAGGAAACTGGAAGACAGTGAGACTTCTATTCATCACCAGTGTATATGAGTAAAAGCAACTGAATCTTCTTTAGTGAAAAGAATATAATTTTCTTTGAACTCTATATAATCTGACTATAGTTAACTATTTCTCACAGTGCCTCACTCGACCTACTCATAGTTTATCATCCTCTAGGTACAAGTAAAAAAACAAAAACACAAAGGATGCAATCACAATATACTCTCAAAAAAAAAAAAACGAAGAGAAAAAAGAAAGAAAAAGGACAAGAAAAAAGAAGCGGAGGTGGGGGAGTTACTTATATTATAAAAGATGATATTCACTAGATTAGAAAACGGGCTGGTGAGATAGCTCAGCAGACTAAGCACCTGCTTAGGCAAGTGCAGGGACTGGGGTTCAATCTCTGGTGCCACATGTCACATTGGCCCATCCCAGACCAGGTGTGGTGGTGCGCACCTGTAATCTCAGCACTGGGGAGGCTGAAAACAGGACGATCACTAAGAGTTCAAGCTGTGGAGAGAGACCCTATACCAAATACACTAAAAAGAAAATGAGTTACTTTTTCGTTTTATAAGGCTAACTTTAACAGTTAACTTTAGATAAATCTAAACAGTTTAAGGAATTCATAAATCCTGAAAGTTTTCAAAATCAAAATGGCTATTTGACTCCAAACCCAGAGTAAAGTGCAAGTCCTTGGCTCTCCTTTAAAGAAAATTGCAGGTTACCAATTCTTAACGAGATCCCGCCTACTAGTAAATACCACAGTTGTGTATCACTGAGTAAAAATACCATTAGGAAAGGCAATTTCACAGGTGTTTTTGGTTGAGCAAATTCATTTGAATGCTGTTTTGATGCAGCACACTTTCACTGTTACAGATTGGGAAGGTCAACAGGGGAATCAAGGGGAAATTGCAGAATGGAAAAAGGTCAGGAAAAAGAAAAGAATATCCACAAGAAAACTTATAAATTAGGTTTTGAGTTCCAAACCAAAGACCCATAGAAAGTTTGATGGAGTTGTGTAAAGTAGCAAAACAAGACTATTACCAGTTTTCTGACTTTATTTATTTAGGTACCAGGGATTGAACTTGAGATCTTGCACTTGCAAGACAGGCGCTTATGCCACTGAGCTATCTCCCTGGCCTGTTTTATGACTTTAGGCAAAAGAATGCATAGGAAAAAAATAGGAAAAAGGTAAGACAGGACCCCCAAAAAATTGCTCACATTAATGTTGTACCAAACGTATCTGTCATACATTCTGAGTAACTGAATGTTTGTAGTTGACATCAAGAATGTGTCTTATGTATATTACTAGAAACATGAGCTATAGTTAAATAGAAAAGTAATGCAGACTGAGTCTTTGGTCAATTCAGGTTCTTTAAAAAAAAACTCATTTATTTAGTTATACACAGCTTGGACTCATAGTGATCTTCCTATTTTAGTCGCCCCAGCACTGGAATTATAGGCATGTGCCATCACACCCTGTCTCAGTGGCCATTACCAGCTTAATCAGCCACTCAGTGTGCCTCAGGGTGGGGATGGTGCCACATGTGCCGGAAATTGAACCCTGGTCTCCGCACTTGCCTAAGCAGGCACTTAGTCCACTGAGCTATCTCACTGGCCCTACTTATTTATTTGGTATAGAGTCTCATTATGTAGCTTGGACTCATAGTAATCCTCCTGCTCGGCCTCCCCAGTGTTGGGATTACGTGTACCAACCCACGTGGTTTCAGTGGTCAACATGGTGCACCCAGGGTTCTAGGGCCAGCACAGTATGTGGTACTGGGGATTAAACCCAGGTCCTTGTGTTTGTGAGACAGGCATTTAGACCACCAAGCTCTCTCCCCAGCCCCTCAGGCTCTTTAAATTATTAAAGATAGAGTAGTTATTGAATTTATCTTATGACTATCTATAAATTAGGTAAAAGAATTACATGTAAGACAGGAAACTGAGTCCAGATTCCTTACTAAGTTTTTCTCTCCTTTTATGGAGATCTCTTAAAAATAGAATGAGCCAAAATATTCCTTACTATAATGAAAACCCTGGTCAGGTGTGGTGGCACATGCCTGTAATCCCAGCACTCCAGAGCACAAGCATGAGGCAAGAGGATTGTTGTGAGTTTCAGACCAGCCTAGACTACAAAGTGAGCTCAAGGCCAGCCTGAACTGCATGGTTAAGACTCTGTTTCGAAAAGACAAAAATACAACACACACACACACACACACACACACACACACACACACACACACACTAAACCTTGTCCAAGTGTGGTGGTACATGCCTATAATCCCAGCTTCTGGGAGTCTGAGGTACGAGGACTGCTGGGAGTTCAAGTCCAGCCTAAACTATATAAGGGAGACCTGGTTTCAAAACAAAAACAAATCTTGGCTTTGTTATCTAAGTAAGGAGTGACAATGCTCAGTACTCCTAGTTTAATCCTTTTAGAACTATTCTTATTCATGGGAGATGTCTAGTTCTTGCTCCCGAATTTACTAAAAGCAAACAACCTTAATGAGATACTAATATTTCCAATAAGAAAGCATAAAACTTTTTTCCTATCTAATTTGTCTTATATCTCAATGTTTCAAAAGGCACTAATGAAATTAAAAAGCCAGGAAAAAAATCAATGCTTTGGAATTTTGATTAAAAAAGCAGGTAGAGTCAAATAGTTATTCCTTGATAGGTATATCAGGGGAAAAAAAACAACAAAGAAATACCAAAACCACCCAAACCAAACCAAATTCCAAAGCTCTTCCTGAGGAGTTTATTGAATTCATATACCTGTTAGTGGGCAGTAGGAAAGCTGTAAGAATTTTCATTGGGTAAGGTAGGATGACCAACATAAAATAGCTGAATGAAGGACAGTGGGATAGTATAGCATTCTTTCTATCCTATCGATTGTGTACAGTATGAGGGCTCTGAAGGATATAGCTAGAGTCCAAATTACATACTAAAAGATTATTTTGCCCCCAAATGAAAATGTTTATAAAAAGATACTACTGTAGTTGGGTAGTTGGAGGAGATAAGGACAATAATAATAGAACTTGAGATATCTTAATATATAACTGGGTCTGGGGAGATAGCTTAGTGGCCTATGTGCCTGCCTGGCAAGCACAAGGTCTTGAGTTCGCTTGCCTGGCAAACCAAGATCTTGAGTCTGATCCCTGGTATTGTAACAAACAAACAACAAAATAAAACAACAACAACAAAAAACCTAACCCAAAATGTAACTAGCTTTATTCTTTTTTTTTTTTGTACTGGGGACTGAACTCAGGACCTTGAGCTTACCAGGTAGGTGGTTATGCTACTGATCTATTTCCATGGCACTGGCTTTATTCTGTATCTCAACAAACCCAATAACTCTAAATACTTTTTCAATAATAGAATCAATAATTCTAACTTCCAGAGTAAACCAACTGCTCATAAAACTTAGAAAGTGTCTCACATAGCCAAAGAAGAAACCAGATCTGCGCAAGTCTGCCCATAAAATGTTACAGGCCAATAATATTTTTTTTCTTTTAATAAGAAATAAGCCAGGTGTGGTTGCACACACCTGTAATCCTAGCACTTGGGAGGAGGATCGGTGTGAGTTCAAGACCAGCCTGGGCTACAAAAGTGAGCTCATGGCCAGCCTGAACTGCATAGTCAAACTCTGTCTCAAAAAATACAAAATAAAAAAAAAAAAAACAAAAAGAAAGAAATAACAATGGGACAGTTTCAAAACACGTTAGTAGGACAACCACAGTTAATACAATTCACATTGTTGTCTTCATAGTAGTTCTTCCGAGAACAAGATGCAGACATGATAATTTTTCTAAACACTATTGGTGTTTAGAAAACATATTTCTTCTCATTGAACTAAGAGAAAGTAGTTGTATACATAGTCCAATATTCCATAATAGTAATGGGTTATTGGCAGAACTAGGAATGTTGGAAGCTGCTAACTTGAGACTTTTACAGCTCAGTATACTAATCTGGCTTTACTTTTCACGTCTCATGGTTAAATTTTTCTGCTGGGTGATTAAGGCCAAGTTAAAGCAAGACCTATATAACAAAACATGTAACTTTTGTAGCTGACAAAGTCAGTCAAATTCCTTCAGGATTTACCTTGATACCATGTACAGTCCTTTGTAGAACTTTTGTCAGTGTCAGCCATCTGGATGAGTCATGGCCGTTGCTTGACCAATTTGCTCTCTGTGAAGGCCTGAAAGAATGTTTTCTCTCTAGGTGACTCTTCTTAGGCACACTACACATTGTAGATCCCTTTCCTATATGGCCCCATGATCTCCTTGAACAGAAAATTTGGGACTCCACTGAATTATAAGATGTTACAGCATAGGTTCTCTTAGGTCCTGAGTCCTCACTGACCTTGAAGGGCTAGGGCCAAAATATTGGCTATCCTTGTAGCCCTTCTTTTTCTCTATACAGGTCAATAATCTTGCCTTTTTTAGTAACACAGAAAAATGAAAGCTCTCAAGACTCTGTCAGACATAACAAAAGCTTTTTTGCTTGTCTCAATAAAATAGTCAAATTTTAAACTTATATTTTTTTAAAAACCAAAAAGTGAACATGTGAGTATAGAAATAAAGAAAAACATAAGCAGCAACTGAAAAAATGTCTCACCTTCACTTAGTGCTACTTCCAAATCCATCATTTTATCTAAACAGTTGCACTCATGTGAAGAAATCCTTAAAATATACTACATATATTTTAAAGTTAAATAAAAATGATTGAATCCCAAGCCACTATGTGTATATCAAATCCTTGACCAGCCAGGTCTGTAGGGCACAAACTCAATGTGAAATAGCATATAAACATAGTTTCTTGAGCTGGTAAATTAAAGAACTGCTACTCAGAAGGGTGTTCTGTTTGGACTCTCCC
>PVKN010010028.1:0-23100 GCA_004027915.1 Capromys pilorides
AAGGAAAAAGATACCTATTTGTGTGTGAAGGACAAGGAAGAAGTAATATAAAGTCAATGGAAATGGAAATTTACTTTTAAAAGTTTCTAATACTAGGAGAAAATATCATATCGTGTCTCATAAGTAAATTGTAAATATTTCCAGCAGCATACTCTACAAATGGACCTCTCTGACACCCTATGGGTCATGATTCTATCTGGCTCTACAGGACGGATATCAAGGAAATAGCAGTAGCTAAAGTCCCCCAAGTGATACCTGGCCACCAGTAAGCATCACGGATGCTGTCTATGTCCACGACATATTAGAACTTTGTGTGATATCCTATCCCCAAACTGTTAGAAGTGCTGGTCATATATTTCCCATTCCAGTTTTTATGTTATGTTTTACTCTTAGCAATTCTTTACTATCATGGAAACTTTTTATTAGTTGAATTGTTTGGAAATATTTAATCTTGATTTAATATTTAATTTTCTGAATATTGTTTAATCTTAATTTTTCTTTTAAGATTTATACTGTATCTTTGTGAAGGCTTGTATTAAAAGCAAATAGTAGAAAGAGTAGGTGTGGCCAGGTCCTGAATGGAGGCAGGTGAGACTGGTCCAGGAGACGGGGCAAATAAGGTGGAGAAACCAGGCACTGTCCACCTTGTGTCATTGGGAGCCAGAATACACAGGTCCGCACAAGCTGGCGTAAGGGCTGGGAAGGCACAGGAAGTAATGATGCATCCGATTTATATTTTTAGCATTGGCTCTGGGATCATGCAAAGAGGAAAGAAGACTAGAGCAGAGATCTTCTATGTAAGGCCAAAGTATCGATGACATCAACATCATGGGGGAGCTTGTTAGAAATGCAGATTTAGAAAGGGGAGCCTAGATCTACTGACCCTGAAACTCTGGGGCAACACCAAGCAATCTGTGTCCTAATAAGTCCTGCAAGTGGGTCTGATGCACATCAAAGCCTAAGAAGCTGCCAATTCAGGGAAGTGCCAGACACTGCTGGCACACTTGTGCCATAGAAGAGTGTGACAGCAGGAATTATTCATCTATGAAAATTCATCTATGAGCAATGAGCAGGTGTTCCCTGGAAAGCTGGCAGTGGTGAGTACATGCAGTGCTTCCTGAAGTGGCTAGAACAATAATTAAGCCCACAGGCTTCATAGGACAGAAGACAGTACTGGCCTCCCATAGCTTGGCTTGCCTTCCTCAGCTTTGTCACCCCTATGAACCTCAGCGCCTCAGGTTCCTTAAAGAGTGCCGTATCCAACAGCTAACATTTGAAACCTGATCCTATTCTACCCCATTCAACAAGACTTTGATGCAGAGCTGCTTGGTGCAGAGTGAGTCACAGAGGCCTGGAAGAACTTGAAGAAGTCTTTAGACATCAGCCCCAGCAGGTAGGCCTAGCACATAATAATGAGCAAGTTCAGAAGGCAGCCATTATCACACGGAACTGGATACAAAACGCAGAGTGGGCAGAGAGGGGGAAATTGCCTACTTGTTCCTTAAACTGAGTGCCATGTTCTGCCTGTGGACCTGTTCCTTTTAATGTTTTCTTCCTTTTTGTACCTATTTAGTACAGGGTCTAGAGGGTCCCACAACGTAGATCAGACTCGTATTGATCTTCCTGTTTTCAGCCACCCAAGCACTGGGATTATAAGCATGTGCCAACACACCCAGTCTCAGTCACCTTTTCAACATGCCCCAGGGGTGGGGCCAGCAGACCTGTTCCTTTTACAGGTACCTCAAGTCTACCTTCCCCAAACACACATAGGACAGAATGCCACCCCTTCCAGCTGCCCTCTGACCTTCTTGGGTACATGCATTCTTTCCCAATAGGAAGAAGGAAAAGGAGTAATGAGGTAAATAGCACTCCTCTGCAGCCAAAATGGAAACCACTTCAATTCATCCTTCCTGAAGCAATCAGAGCCACTAATTTGGGGGATGTAGTTTCTGCTGCAGTAGCTACTTTTGGAAGGAGAAGTAGCTGCTCCAGAAAGAACTATTTTTCCCCTAAGCCCCATACACAGTCATTCAGAATATTAGGTATGTGGGAAGGATATTGCAAGTCATCTGATCTGACTTCCAAGAATAGAAGCTGACCAAGCAGGTCAGGGGACTGGCCCACGGCCTCAGCAGTCAAAACAGATGCTGAAATCAAGGCTTTCCCATCTCTCCCTTATCATAGTTACCTTTCCCACCTCTCTTCCAGAGCCACCATGCAGGTAAGGGTCTCACTAATGTAAGCTGTATCTACATCAGTGTCACAGGATGACAGAGCAACAGCACAGCCCAGCGTGTTCCAGCTTAATCCAGAGGCCACTGACCCAGGTCTCTGCAAGCGCTGTACCTCCTGGCAGGGTCCACTCCATGTCCTGAGCCACAGCGCTGCTCTCAGCCTAAGCCGGGCTTGCCTGCCACGAAGGCCATCATTACGAGGATTGGAGCTGGCTGTGCGTGCAGAAGAGTGACAGGAACCAGGAGAAGCCTCCTCCTTGGCAACAGCAATTAGGCGATCTAAATTGCTGGAGTGAGGCAAACATCTGACTTCAAACAGAACAGAGTTGAGAAAACAACAACAAAAATCCATCACAAACATCAATAGCATCTTCATATGAAAACAAACCCCAAAGCTTAACAAGCATATCATCAGCGCTTTTTTTTTTTTCTATTTGCCTTCACCTGCTTTTCTTAATGTAATTTTTTTCAGTGTAAAGAACCTTTGAGCAAGGCTGAAATTTTGAGGGGGACAAATGATTTGTATAATTTGGCTTCCTAAAGGTTAATTGTTTGGGTCATTTCCCTTCATCTGTTTTTCCACATTGATATCGACTTCGGTTACTCCTAGCAGTTTAGCCATCAGAAGGAACTGAGTTTCCATAGGGAACATGTGACACATTGGTGGAGCCTGGGCTGGGGCCCCCACAGCAGAATGACATGGGGAAAATGTCCTGGGAGGTGCATCTGCTGGGTTTAAGATCAAATATTTACTTGAGGGAAATATAATTAGTTTTTTTTTTTTTATTAAGAAAGTCTAGACAGGAATAAAATCACAGAAAGACAAGCATGCTTCTATTTGGTCCTCCAGCAATCTAGAGCTGAATACTACCATCAGTGAAAACAAGGAGGGGACACTGTGAGAATCCCAATGAGCCACCCTGCTCCTGAGACATGGGTCTGGGAAGTGCCTTCAACAGGCATCTTGGTTGTACTTGCTTTGCCTAAAGAGGGATGGAGAAATCAAACAGGAGAAAAGATAAGAAATAGAGGGTATGAGGTAGGAAAAGAGATGGATACTGAAAAGGAGTGGGCAGTAAATATGTCCACTCAGAATGCAGCATGTATGCATGTGTGTGTGCGCGCACACAAGCACGCATGCACACACACACACACACACACACACACACACACACACAGGCTGACTCAGTGCTCTTAGCCTAAACATCTTCACCTTTCACTGCCCCCTTCTGGGATTACAGTTCTTGGAATTCTAGAAACCCCCTCTGTCCTTAAAAACATTCTTGCTCTGAAAATTTGTAACATAGGTATTGTTGTAAGTTACCCTCTTTCAGTCATTGTTTCTGATTGTTGTTCTTGCTCTTGTCTTTTACTTCTCAAAATGCAATGATAAAATTAAATTTAATTTAAAAAATTTAGGCTCTCATGGTCTCACTATGCTAATGAGGAGGACCTCTTGTTCTGATAATATCTGGGCTCTAGTTTCAAGGGATTCGCAGCTAACATAAGACAAAATGCAGAGCACAGAGTGGTAGTTAAATCCTGTCATTTTGGCTTGTAAACTTCCCAGGGGATGCAGCAAAGTGCATTTCTGGCATGTCAGGGCAGGTACCAGGGGCATGGCCTTAGGGTTCCTGCCTGGCCCCAGCCCTATCTCCCTGGTGTGGCTCCTCTGCTCTCCTTCCTCACTGCCCCTAACTGAGCAGCTTTGTCCCACCACAGCGTCCTGCACTGGAGCCAGCGAGCAGTGGTCTAAAATCTCTGAAGCCAGGAGACGTAAGAATCTCTTCTCCCTTAATCTGTGGAGATCAGGTATGCTTGTACCACAAGGAGACATACAGTATAAATGATCACAATTTGACTCCAATAGGAGATTCACAGTTTAAGCAAATGTCGTCAAAACTCTCTCCTCCTCTGATGCTTCCCCACTGCCGTGAAGGTGTGAACCAATCTTTCCTACATACTTAAGTCTCACAGGTCCTGCTTCTGGTGAGATTTCTAGGGTCTACACTCAACTTGCCCCACCCCAAACCCTGTGCCCATTCAGAACTACAAGTATCTATCAAGACAGAACCCACCAGTGATTCTTCTCTTTTACAAACCTCCCCTTAAAGCTCCACTCCCTGCACAAGATCTCATACTACATTTTCCCAAGATTTCCTCACCAACACAGAGCCTGGCTCTCGGCATTGATAGAAACGCTTCTCCGAACATCTTCTTGTCTGCAGTTCAGCTACTTTTCTATACCCTCACAGACTGATGCAGCCATATGGGCCCTGGCCACACAGTTACTGCCTCCTAGCCTGCTCTTCTCCCTGCCAAGAAAACCCAGGGCATATCTCTCACATTCACTGCTGTATGTCTGACCTCAACATTGAGGACACTGATTAAAGAGTACAAATTTAAGGTCATTTACAGTAAACCATTCCTTGCCTTTCTTTGAGCATAGAAAGAAATTCCTTACTAAGAGCTATCAGAATAGATAAATCAAGATTTCATGAACTGTGTGCTTCCCCCTTTCCTTATTAAGTCCGACAGCAATGAACATCCAGACAGCATGCAAAATGCTTCCCCTCTGAGCAAAGTGGGGGATTGAGGAGTGAAAATTCCTTGGAATCAGTGTGCTTTGCCTGGCAGTGGGGGAGGGCACTGAGCAATTTGCCCTCAATTTTCATCCAGCCTACTACACAGATAATCAGCCTCTTTGTCAAAGGTTGAGTTACCTGGGAAACAGGCTCCAAGATTTTGAGATTTGTGTGCAAGAGTTCTGTTGGGAGTACTTTTTGTATCAACACAACAGGGAAGGGAGGAGCAATGTTAGGCTGGATCAATCCTACAGGGAAGGGAAGAAACAGGCTTAGGCCAAGTGAGGAGCTGCAGTGTGATGCTCTCTAACCAGAGCTCCTGGCCCCATGGGCACTCTGGAGCTTTGGAAGTCTTTTAGAGAAGTACTAATTGAAGCAAGGGTGTTTGTGTTCTAGATGATGGGAAGGGGCTCTGTAAAGAGGAGAGAGAAGAGTGTGGGGAATAGTGGAAGTAGAAAAAAAATGCAATATGATATGTAAGTGAATCAAACCCCCAAGCTAATCACTATACATCACAGGCATGTACTGTACTTATAGTGATTGATACCTTGTGTCAACTAGAGAGGCCTACAAACTTAACTAAGCAATGCAGCAGTTCTACCTCCTAGGGTGTAGATTACCACTCTAGGCTGTTGGTCATTGTGTCAACTTGAAAAGTTTAAAAGTTTAAGCAACTCAGCAGTGGTCTCACTTTGAAAACATTCTGAGCCTGTGTAAGAGGAGGGCAGAGAGATGGTATGAAGGCTACCCACGCTCCAGGGCAGGTAGATTGCACACGATACAAGGAAGGTAAAGAGGCTTGCTTCTCTTCCCTTGGCTCTTGGTGCTTTTCCTATCTTCTGCTGCCTTGAACTGTTGCCCCGTGCAGTGGCACCCCGACTTGGAGCCAGCCAATTGCTGACTGAAGCATCCACGAACAGTGAGCTAAATAAGTCTATCCTTCTTTGAATATCTGATATTTTGTCCCATTAATGAGAGAAAAGTAAGACAGTAGTAACAACAATATGTAAAACAAATAAGAAAACTTGTTGGCTTTTGGCTGTCCTTTCCTTTCTTGGAGGGACCATGTCTTTGAGCAAAGTGATTTCCAAAGATGGTGAACCACTAGGATAAGAAAATGACAGATAGTGGTGTCACAGGCAACCCCAGCAGCACCCAGGGTCCTGACGCAGGCATCTGAGCTACTTCTGCAACACCCGCCACCCCATTGCAGGGGACCCTTTTTCCTCAGTATTCATGGACCTAAGGTGTTTACCAACTGCAACTTTCCCTCAAACAACTGGCTATACTATAGGATGGATCTCTGCCCTAACATTCCTACAGGAGAGCATGTACAGAGAAGGTATGTTCTCAAACATACGCAGCTCCAGGTCTTCCACAGGAACACTTTAAGTTACCGGTGTACAGCTTTGGCCAGGTTGAGAGAAGACATATGGAAAGACATAAAAATTTAAGTCACCTGAATGACCAACAATGGATATTAGCTATGTTTTTTTCAGTCCACAATTTCCATAGGCTTCGCATGAGAAGGGCTCTGGATCCAAATTAATCTGGATAAATCACTAAACACTACACCTTCAAAAGAAATTGTCCCAAGGACCTATGATAGGCTATAGAGAAACCCCATGAGTATATTTTTAATTCAAGTGTGTCACATCTAGTGCTCACATTTTCATTCCACAGAGTGAAGGCCTGGGTTCTAGCCCACGCCAAGTCAGTCCTTTCAAGGATAAACTAGTAAAGATGCCCTCGGGTTTGGAATTAAGATGAGAGAGAACGAATGGCCATGAATGAAGAGAGGTGTTGCAGGGAGTCCTGGGTGTCATACGGGAAGATAGTGCTGCGTTTTGGTCATGTCTGACCCAAGGAAGAAAGCCAAGAGGAGTCCAAGAGGGGCTGTCAGGAAGTGAGTCCCAGGAAGGCAAAAAATCAATAATTCTGAGCCATAAACTCAGAAAGGCTTTGAACATTTGGAAGGTAAAGCAGAGCCAGGAAGAAAATGACCTCGCAGCGTGCCAGAATCTGCAAAAATAAACAAAAAGCTATAAATCTACTTGCTCCCACCAATCTACAGGGACATCCTGGAATTACCTTGTTCCTCATTAAGGCGTGCACTCTATTCATACTGTTGTCACGGGAGGTACCGCTTTCAGTTATTTTAGTGAGCCTAAAAATTTAAAAGCTTTCATGCACTCATTTGGGATTTCTATTGCCCACTTTTATTTTAAAATGATGCCCTTGACTGTGAATTCTCCTACTTAGAGGTTTTTTAACACCTAATTTCTGTGGTTGATAGAAGCTATTTTGTGTGCACACATTTCACTAATGGACACATACTCGACTCAGCGACGGTTTACCGATCTCCCTCCTATGCATGTTTATACACAAACCAGGAAGCTGAGAGTGCGAACTACAGGGACCAGGAGATTGGTGATCCCAGCTCCGTCATTTACTTCTTGAGACCTGGCAAGACTCCCTTCCCCACAGAAAGACAAGCTTTCTGACTCCTTAAATAACATAGAAATAAATATTTTAAAAGCCCTGTCTACCTTACAAGAGGTAGACATTCAAATGAGATTTTGTAAATGAAAGGAGCTTATAAACTTTAAAATGCAATGCAAACATAAGGAATTATTACAATGTGTGCAGAGACTATAGGATTCTATTATGGAAGGAGCACAGAAAACACACAATAAAGCTGGTGAGAAAAATAGTTTAGATATAACTTCATTTACATTTGACCATTTTTCACCCTAGTAATAAAAGCTACCAGTACACAAAACATAATAATAAATAAATTTGTTTGTGGTTATTGTGGTACTGTTTTCCCTTCCCTATTTTATGATAGTATCATAAAATAGCTCTAGCTCGAGTTATTTTTTTAAAAAGTCAAATTTACCAGGATACTTAATATAGGCTGGTACTATTTGAAGAGCTTTATGTATATGAATTCATTTAATCCCAATTTCAATTCAATGAGGCAAATCCAGTTTGGAAACAAGACACCTCAGAGGCTCCAAGAGATTAAAAAATTTGGCCAAGATCACATACAGAGGCTGTGGCAGCACCAAGAGCTGTTCCCACCAGTCTGGCTCTGGACACAGCAGTGATCTGCTAGAATGAAAGAATACTGACACTGAATTTCAGAATTTACAACTGGCGGAAAGTGGCAGGAAAAAAGATAACGGAAAGGAATATTTAAAATGTCACTGCATTTAATCTTTCTTCCCTTTTCCAAGTACATAAAACTAAGAGGTTAAGAACAAATGTGCAGCCTACCACCAGTGGTCCCATAGCCAGGAATCTATTTTATAGTTGTAATCAAAAAGCATTCTGGGGCTGGCAAGATGGTTCAGCGGTCTAAAGTGCCTGCTTAGGCAACTGCAGAGACCGCGGTTCAATCCCTGGCACCACATGCTGTGCTAGCCCCACCCCCAGGGTGGGCTGAGCCAGCCATAATACAAAAAATAAATGTAAAAAACATTCTGCAAAATACTCATGTGTTTAGAGGCGGGGCTTCTGATGGGTGAATGCACCAGGGGTTGCTGGCCTCATCAGAGAATTTAGCCCATTGATAAGTTCACAGCTGAACATGCTGGTAGGGTGTGGACACAGTTTGCAGAAACAGGTTCCTGGGCCATTCCCCAGGGGGAACATTCTCATCCTGCTGCCTTCCTCTGGGCTGACTCTTTCTGACCCTCTCTGCTTCCTGTTGCTGTAACACGTGCGGCTTTCTGTCTCACCTTTGTACCACAGTGCCTCTGCCTGGGAGCCAGCCAATCATGTGCTGAAATCATGAAAGAAAATAAAAATTTTCTTTCTTAAGTTGTGTATGCCAGACATCTTAATTGTAACTAACACACTTTATGTCTTATGAAAGAGATACATTTCTTCTGAGTCTATCACCTCATCTCAGATTCACCTAATCTGATTCTCCAGCATCGTTCGCCATTCCTTTGCAGCCAGACTGGATGAGAAACCTGGTCTGCTACCATCATTGCACTGGCAAACACCAAGTTTCGTTTTGCTTTTTTAAGAAATAATCTTGAGGTTTGGGTCCTCTCCATCTTTCATCATTTGAAAGAAGAGATGGAATGCCCAAATGAGCTACACCATGGGGCTAGGAGCCTGTGCAAGAATTTTCCTGTTCCCCCACAGGTCAGAGCACATTGTCAAGCCACCCAACACTGATGGCACAAGCCAATGCCTAAGAGCTTCTATGAGCACAGGAAAAAGCAATCATTTTGTGCCTTTTGTTTCATTTGTTTTTTGTTTTCTGTATTTAGGACAGGGTCTACAAAGTCTGTAGGGTCTCACTACATAGATCAGACTCGTGGTGATTCTCCTGTTTTCAGCCTCCCAAGTGCCGGGATTATAGGCACATGCCACCACTCAATACATGCTTAGAATAGATATGGCTTGAAAAGAATGTTGAAAACATGGTAGTAGCAATATAGACTTGACTATATCATTTCAGAAAGTTGTCAAAATCCACCAGTATTGAGTGTGTGTGTGTGTGTGTGTGTGTGTGTGTGTGTGTATGATCACTTACCCATTTCACTTCTAGAAATACACTCAATAAAATATCTACATATGGGCATGGAATGACATACTTGAAAATTTCACAATAGTCCTATTTTATAATAATAAAAACTAAAAATAATCAAAGTTTCAACCACCAGAGAGAGGGCTTCATAAATTGTGTACTCACTCACACCGGAACACCATACCACAGAAAGTAAACATTAATAAACACTCCTGAAAAAAAAAAAAGCTGATTCCCCTTCAAACATAAAGGAGATGAAGCCAGACACAAAATAACGAAGACTACGTGGCTTCATTTAAATAACCTTCAGAAATAAGCTAAACTAATAAATGTTGTTAAAAGTAAGGATAATGATTATCACTGAATAGATGATTATTAACTGAAAAGGAACACTGAAAAATGTTCCTAAACTGTGGGTGATGTTCTCTTATGATGAGGATCCTGTCTATCTGATTGTATATAATTTATAATTTTCTTAGGTTTTCTGAAATGTTAAAAATTATTTTTAAGTGTTATCTTGCTTTTAGAGCTCTCTGTACAGACAAATCGTGATTGGTGAAAACTGTTCAGATACACTAGGTATTAGAGCATCATGTGGACAAAGAGTATGAAAAGTCAAATGGAGAAATCACTTGGAAGCAGAGTTAGGGTAGATAATATATCCTGCCACTACATTCAGATGGGGACATTCCTCAGCTGAGTAGATGGTCACTAAAGCCATGCCAAACTATAAAATTGCTAAGGACAACTCCTAAGTATACAACTCAGGAAACTTACAGAAGATAAGCAAAGGAGGAATCATGTGAGAATGGGACTTCCCCAGAGAAGTATGACAGGGTTATATTTCAAAACCAGGAGGAAAAGAGTCCCTCCTTAGGTGTGGTATCAAGAATTTAAAGCTACACATGTATTTCTGATTTATTTCACTTATGAGCATATCTTCAAGTTGCATCCATTTATATATGAAGACTTCAAGTTTATTATTCTTTATAGCTGAGTAGTACTCCATTGTATAAAACACCACATCTTTTTCATTCATTGTTCATATGACAGGCATTTTGGTTGTTTCCAAGATTCGGCTATCACAAATTGTGCCACTAAAATCATAAGTGCCCAATTATCACTATAACGTGGTGTTTTCAGTTCTTTTGGGAAAATTCCCAGTATCTTGTACTCTGAGCAAATACTATGATGATAACAATGTGTAATGTATTAATTATGGTAACTGTCCTAATAACCTCTTGTGAAACTATCTCATTGCTATTTCTTTCTTGTTAAAATTATTTTTTTAAAAAAGAGAATTTAAAGCTACATGAGCCTTAGACAGAACCGCACATATTTGTCTGTGATATAAAGAGTTAAATTTAGAGGGCTGCCTCAGAGTGTAAAAATAGTGCTATATGAACCCCCTGGGCAATAAAGAAAGGCAGAGAAGTAGGAGACTACGAGGACACAAGAAAGGACAGCAGTGCCTCCATCAGTGCCTCTGTTAATGTTTAACATTTGAGGAGGTTGCTGTAATTTTAAAGAACAGCGAAGAGAAGCAATAGAAAATGCCACAAAGAATAAGGTCCTTAGGGAACAATTCCAGGAGTGCTCCATTTCCAAGTTGAAGCGGTTAGCCCTGGAGAGAGAAGGTGGCTCTCTGTGTTACCCATCTTTCTTGTTGCCAGGACAAAGTGTCTGACACCTGGAACTTCAAGGAAGAGTGCTTCAGTTTGGCCTGCAGCGTCAGAAGCCTCTGGCCACAGTTATCTATCTGGTTCTAAGGCAGAAACATGGCAGGAAGGTATGGATGAAGAAAGATGGTCAATTCAGGGCTTGAGGGAAGCGGAGAGCAGGAGCAGAGTCAGGGAAGAAGAGGCCAGGGAGCAGATGCTGTCTCCGAGGTCACAGCAGCGTGGCCCATCGATGCACACCCAGAAGTGCACCTTGCTAACATCCCAGCTATCTCTCAAACCAACCAAGTTGGCAATCAATATTAAACATCACAGCCGCTTCCTCTGAGACAGGAAGGAAAGAAATAAGAATGCAGATGAATGCGGTCTGCTGCTGATTTTGATGGTGATGATGATAATGATGGTGATGACGACAATAGCAGCTAGCAGACATATGCTTGGGCTCTTTACATTGGATTGGGGATGCCATACTCCCAGCATAACTCTGTGGAGATCATATTATTGTCATTCAACAGGGAAGGAAGTTGGAAGCAGTTAGGTGAAATAGCTTGTCCACATTGGAAACTGGCAGGGCATCTCTGCTTTCCCCAATACTCTCCCTCATGTCTTTAGACCTCATGCCTTTCTGGGTGCTACAGAAATCCAGGTACAACAAATAAAGCACACTCTGGCCCACCTCTAATATGTCCTGGCATCTTGCATATGTCCCTTGTCATCTCTGAGCTTCTGTCTGTTATCTGTGTAATGAACAGGACTAGCTGGATCTTCTCAGATTGTTTTCACCTCTGCCCTTCTCTGCTCACTTTGAAAGGTCCGTAAAATTGTAATATCCAGCTGCAAAATCTTTCAGAGCTTCTAAAGAAAAGAATGTGGCTCATTCAATCTATGGGTCAGTACACTTTTCATGTAAAAGGCTACAGAGTAAACATTTTAGGACTTTCAGATCATACAGTGTCTGCCACAATTATTCTACTCTGTTATCGTCGTGAAAGTGTTCATATACAGATGAATAAATGTGACTGTGTTCCAAGAAAACTTTATTTACATAAATGCAGGGCAGTTTTTAGCCAAGGGTTGCAGTTTGAAAGCTTCTACAACTGACAAGCTATAGCCATTCATACCATATCTTCATTGCAGTTTAGACAATGATCTTGGATAAATCAGCTATACCTGCCTAAATGAGTAAGCTAGAGACCATAGAAAATAAGGACATTTATTTTACCATGACATCAGGAGGCAAAGATAATAAAAGTGAGAGTAAAACACTGAAACAGATTTAGGGATAGTATACAGAATGTCTGGGCCAGCTGTTCTTTCTTTCCAGCAACTATTAAATAAGAAACATGAGATTAAATTACACCAAGAGTTGGCACTGTGTGTGTGTGTGTGTGTGTGTGTGTGTGTGTGTGTGTGTGTGTGTGTATAGCTGTGAAATAACATACTGTGCTCTAGCATAAAGAAAGGGATTGGGCTTCTCTGGGTATCCTCAAGATGCAAACAGATAAGGAGGATATGTCAACAATCATCCAAAATATGTGCCAGTATAGATTAGTAGGAAGGGATTGTGAAATCACATTTCTTTGACCTATGAATGAAAGAACCTTAGTTTCAGGGCACCATTCTGCATCTTTGCTGGCCACTTGCCAAATATCTCTCCAGCTGTTTCTGACATTTCACATCTATGTTTCAGATGCTGAGAAGGCTGACTCCATCACCACCTCCAGGGGTGAGGGCATGAACTAGCAAAAACCTTCTCCATGGACTGATGAGAATGAATTTCAGGCCCTTCAAGGATGGAGAGAACAAGGGCATAGTCACATTGACTGGACAGGGCTACCTGTGGGCACACACTGCTACATCCCTATGCTACCACGAAGGCAGTCAGTCTCAAAATGATGCCAAAATACTAGAGAAGGCAGAGACAGGAGAAGCAGGAACAGGTAAGTCCGAGTCCTAATTATTCTTGGCCAAACATCATTTAAAGTCTGCCCTGCTTTTTGCCTTCTAAAGTCACATACACTAAAATATTTCCTTCACTGGCATAAACCAGTCTCAGTTAATCTTACTGTTACTTTCAAAAGATTATATCCTAACTTATATAGTCACAAGTTGATTTGCACATATAGCATGACTTGGAAGAGGAAATTAAAGCAATGTGTAAAGTGATTTTAACACATTCATATACTTCTAAAGTACTTCTCCCAAAATTCCTCTAAATTGTTTCAAAATAACATAGCATTTCTCTATAGCTAGCTAGCAACAACTATAATAGTCAAATGATCACTTTATCATCACTACTGTTCCAATCTGTCAGCAATTCACCTCTTTCACAGCTCCCAAAAGCAAAGACAGATTACCTTAAAGTCTCTCTGCCTTTTTAATCAGATCAGTGATCACAATTTACAGTCCTGTCCTCATAAGAGAATTCCCTCTTGAAAATTTTCTCTGTCTTTAAGTCTTTAAACTTTTACCTCAGATGGCCTCTGGAGAGAAAGCTACAGAAATGAATCCATGAACACACTATTTCTGGCCCATAGAGAATCCTATCCAAGGAAAGAAACAAAATATTAGGAATATTTATGTTTTACGTTATGACAAAAGAAATTTCTGATTTATTTGGGAATGAGTAGAAATGTGTGCAGAACTCTAAGCTATGTCTTATTTACTTTTTCCATTTTCTTTTCTTTTCTTTTATTAGGAATTAAAACAACCCAGGAAAATGTTAGCGTTCAGCATATTGTTACTTTATGTCAACATCAAAACACAGCAGAACAACCTATTGTCTGTCATAACATTTCTCTATAGCTACCTAGCAACAAAACAAAGATAAAGCATTAGTCAGGCTCTCCAACCTATTCATCTTCTCAAGATAGACTGGATTTTTAGTCTAAAAAGAAGCATGGTGGTGAGCATCCATCTTCTGAATGACATTGAACTAAGGATGTGTTAGACACAAAGTCATCTTCTTTCCTTCACTATTAATAAGTAAAACTTCCCCAAACTGTCCTCTGAAAACTCAAATAGAAAGGACAGGCCCACTACGAACTATGCATTTCTCTATGTTCCCAGAATATAAAGGAAATCAAGTAGGCCAAACGGAGAGGAAACATAAAGGCCAATGGAAACCAGAAAGGGGCATTAAAGGCATTGAATGAATCTTCCTTCTTGTTTAAGAGATGAATCTCATGAACTTCCTTGGAATTATTATTATTATTATTATTATTATTATTATTATTTATTTTAATGAGAAAGAAATAGCGATGAGACAGTTTCACAACGGGTCAATAGGACAGTTACAATAATTAATCATTGCATATTGTAGTCTTCATAATAGTTATTCAGAGTACAAGATACAGAAACAATATGTTGTCTAAATACTATTAGTACACAGCTTTCTCACTGAACTAAGAGAAAGTAGTTGTATATCTATCCTATTTTGTATATGCAGATATATATATATATATATATATATATATATATATATTATAAAATGGTCCTTCATTTATATAGTTATATCCCTCTTTTTCATTTTGTTTCATCAGACGTGGATGTCCCATTGCCATTCAAATATTGTAGGTGTGTAAATTCAGCAAAATGACCCAATATAGTCCAATAGTCCATAACAGTATTGGGTTATCAGCAGAACTGGCAATGTGAGAAGTTGTTGACTAAAAATTTGTAATTTTTTTTTCACATTCTATAGGGATTTAAAGTTTAGAGTATCAACGACTGTTGGAAAATTCTTGTTCCATGTTACGTCAAAGGCATTTGATATTCTTGGAATTCTAAGCCTGTGAGAAAACTTCAAACATTAGAGGATGTCAAGCAGCCTCAGAGCATGAAAAACTGTCTTGGGAGTGATCCTAGGAAGTCTCAAAATCTGGCTGCAGCTCGTGCTTCTCTCTGTCCTGATTTACTTATCTGTCTTTCTATTATACCAGCTTTCCCCCCACCTCTTTTAAGACTGAGCTCATCTACAAATGACACTATTCTTGTACACATGGGACTGGAAATCCCATTAGCATTATTCTTGTGCTGCTTTTTCCTTCCTATGGGAAGGCAGGAGATAGGCAATAACCATTATCCTAAGGGAAAAAAAAGGCTAAAGGCCAATCTTCATGCCTGCTTAAAAAAAAAAAAAATATTTTCAAGTGCTCTGCTGGAAACCCCTTCATTTAGGAATTCTACCTGCTTTGTCTTTATTACTTCTTTTATATATTAAAAAAATTACCATACTTTCCCACCACATACTCTCAAAAAAATAACAAAATCACTTCATGGATGGAAGTCACAATTGAATAAGGTAGGGGTTTAAAATTTTGTACAATTGCCCATACCTCTGACACCAAGAAAATTATAAAAGGTCAGAACAAGCATTCACCTTTGTAGAAGAGGAGACTGGCCAACTGCCTAGAAACTGCCTCCTATTCTTAACTTTCCCCTCTCACTAAGACAGAACATTAATTTCAGGTCCCTGGATCCTTGGATTTATTGAAAAGACCCACCTTGAGGGAGAAGGCTAAAAGTTTTTGGAGGATTACTCAAATACTTTGTGAATATTGTCTTTTACAGTGAATACCAGACAAGAGACAGAGTTCACAGTCTTAAATTTACATCCACTTTGCAATTAATGAAAAAAAAAAAACCAGTCTGCTTCATAAGACAGAGAGGACTGGTATCAGCTCTTCAGTCCAGTACCTCCATAATCAACCATGAGACCAACTCTAGCCCTGTTAATCCCTAGAAAAATGTGATTAAAAGAAACTTTTGGGAAACTGTAATGTCAAGTTAAATATACATGGTAATGCTTCTCCACTGCATAAAAAGAATATGTGGGTGGGGTGATGGGTTAGTTCACCTGGCTAAGCACCTGCCTGGTAAGCTCAAGGATCTGAGTTTGATCAATCCCCAGTACTACACGCTGTGCTAGTTCCAAATCCAGGGATGGTGGTGGATGCCTATAATCCCAGCACTGGGGAGGCTGAGAAAGAAGGATCACTACTGAGTCAGAGTTGCATAACAAAACCCTGTATCAAATAAATAAATAAGTGCTGAAATAACTAGCAATAGCAGAATGTCCCTACAACTGACAGTTAATGAAAATACAGATAATGATGTAGGGTTCTATTAGCATTGCCTAGTGAAGCATTATTCCCTGTCCAAGTTCAAATAACATCGTATCATAGTTAACTCCAAAGCAAACTGTGCTAGTAATACTGTTGACTAATTAAGACTAGATAGCCATCTGTAAGCCCCAGGTGTCATCGTGACAGATAATTTCCCAAGGATTTGCAAAGACCGTTTTTTTTTTTTTTTTTTTATTAATTGCAAAGTGGATGTAAATTTAAGACTGTGAACTCTGTCTCTTGTCTGGTATTCACTGGTATTCACTGAGTGTCACACCCTTGAATTGAGAAGTGAAGCAAATTTTGACTTTCTTTCCAGGTGTGGAGCAGAACCAAGGTATACATTAAATAAGAATGTCAGAATTATTTGGGAGCGGTGGTTGCCAGACTAACTGGACAGCTGTGAAAAGTAGGTCCCATCTTCAGAGATGCTGTTGGATGGAAAAGATCCTGGGGGAAACCTCATAGAAGTAAAGACAGATGGAATTGCATTGGAGTGTCTTTTTCATCACAATGAACTTTTTAGTCTTGAGCAACTTAACATAAAATTTTACAAGTCTCTATCTTAAAACGTATAATAAGGAAATTGTACTTTTGTGACCACCACAAATAACACACAGAATCCTAGAATATTCTCTGGCATGCAGGACCACTCCCAGAATGTCAGGTCATTACTGAGAACCAGTATACTTTGGAAATCCTGACAGTCAGACAGAGCCTAGAGTAAAAGAGAAGACAGAACAGTTTTTAAGAATCATAATTTGCTTACAACATCATGCTGCTTTGTGAGAAGTTCACAATAGTTCACACTGTATCTGAAACAGATATGACATCTTAAAGAGGTAATATATTTTAGTGCTAAGTTATGTTCCATTCTGATCTATTTTTTGACATGTTTTGTTTATCAAATATCTATCTAGTTCAACACAACCTATTAACTAAGCTATTATATGACCAATATTTTTTTCTAGCAGAGGACACCAGAAAACTCTTTAATATTTATTTAACAGTATAGCATTACTTATTCGTAAATGAAGCCTGAAATTAGTGTTTCATTGTATAACAGTGATATTTCTTGTTTTTATTTTTCTAAGTAGCAGATGAAATTACACTGTATATGAATCTGAGTAGATAGAAGCTGCACACATTACCAAACACTATTACGTTGTCACGGTCTGATAGCTCTCAGTAGCCTCTTATTTGTGTGGTGTCTTGCCATTCAAACACCAACATACGGTGCAATTGCAAAAATTAAATATAAAAGTGAAGAAAGCATGTACAAGCAGGGAAAAAATCAAGTCTTCATTTCAGTCCATTGATCTGAGTTAGAAACTGTGATCTTTTTCCTGTGAATCCATTCTGTATACCCATTGCTTCAGTTGAATCACAGAGAATAAGGTGAAAAAAGACATACATGGGATTCCTCACAGGTCTCATCTTCTACACCACTGCATGTTCTTATGGCTCACAAAGAGAATTCCTGCTCTACCACTAATCTGTAGGAGAGGAACTCTGGAAATAAGAAGGCAGTTCTAATGCCAAGAGTGTGAGCGCTCAGCCCATGGAGAACAGCACACAGACGGAGAGAGCAATTAGTTGCATTTTCAGACCCATGTTCCTGTTATTGGAGATAATAAAAGAGGTACTGGAAAAAGTGTCTGGAGGCAGCACCCCAAATGTTTCAAATCACTACTCTGAACATTCATTAACCAACACAAATATGCTATGGTGAAGACAGTCTTTGGTAGATATCAATCAAAAGCACATTTTATCACAAATGAGCACAGGAAAAAAAAATCCAGCACTGGCATCTTTGTTTCTCCTGATTCTTTCCTCTACAAAACTATAGCTTTACATTGCTGTTTGTCCTTGTAATAGGCAAGTGTCTTTGAGGTCTTTTCTGCTCAAAGTGCTCCTAACATATAGTTAATACACATGCAAGGTTTGCACTGGCTATATGCTGCTCAGAGGATTTCAAGCCCCTCCTCCCAAAGCTTTCCTTTCTCCTCTGAATTCCCCTACAAGTTTCCTAGAAGTGGGTTTCAACAGAGCACAACGGTCTCCCCTTGGAAATGGAATTCCCATAGATATGGGTTACAGCAAAGGAGAACTCCCCAACGGAAGAACATCTCCCTTGATTTCACTGAACTGTGGTGTGGAGGACAAAAGCAACTTATTCATAGACATTGGAAACATTACAGCAGGCATGAAGCATAGCTCTGACTTCGCTTTCTTGGTCAGTTCTTGTAGTCTCATTCTTCGTATTTTCTTATATTTACTTCAGAGGTCCTCAGCTCTCTCACTTGTAATTTCTGTTCATTCTAATGGACTTGGTTGATGTACAGCTTTCTTATGCCCTGCTCTGTATTTGATAGGGCTAACTTAACGGTGTCTTCCCTTCAGCTTGATTCCACATATACTCTTTAGGGTTTCTGTGGCTCTCCTATCTTTACACGCGCCTGCTCACAAGCTGCATCAAGCATTGTTCATCTCACCTGTGCACTGACTTGCACCTAAAGAGTACAATTAATGCAATAGTCACCACCTGTCTGCTGATGATTCCCAACCACATCTCTAGCTTAAATCTTCCCTAGTCCTGGATACCTAATGTGGGCAATGTCTGAGAATAGAGGACACTTCATCAAATTCAGCAGGGTACACTGCACACAGGGAACTCCCTTTTATCTATGTCTAAACAGAAAGTGTCTCCCTAAACAAAAACCGTATGACTGCAGAGATAAATCATCTAATAAGTGAAATTAGTCTTTTCCTAATCTAAACATGTCTTCAGGTTCTGAGCTTGTACTATTACTGCTTATAAGTTTTTCATATTTATAAGTACACATATTATTATTTAGTTATATGAAATCATATGGTAAGATTAGCTGAGGCCTTGCTGATTGTTCGGACTTCAAGAAATCCAGAAATTAATTCAATTGTGCGTTCTCAAATTTGTCTCAACCTTCACATTCTCTAAGTCCCCAAACAAGTAGACCAGTGGGTGATGTGCAGCTTATAAGAAAGTATTACAATATGTATGATTTTTATCTCCCTCAAATGAAATGACCCATCAAGGAAATGAGGTCACATTTCTAACAAACAGTTACTAGAACATTCCAAACTAATATAATGAAAGGTGAAAGGCTGTTCTCTAAGAACCATTTTTGGGCATAAATCTGGGTGAGTTGAAAATGACTGTTAACAGGTCAAATCTGAATTTGCAGAGTGAGTGCAAAGTCAGAGAAGCAAGAGTAAGAAAGCAAAGTAACAAGGAGCAATAATAGGTTAGCACTGTGCCAACATTCACATGAAAGGTGATGCTTACAGGTAGAAGACCATCACAAGCTGATTTTGTTAGAATGCTGAACGCAATTGGGGGCTGTCAAGAAATGAGAGGTAAGGAATCAAAGTGATGAAAGTTGGCTACGATACTAGAGAAAAGGTTAAAATAATACATGTTTATTTTAAAACAAGAAGAATTTAGGGAAAGGACTGAGCCTACAAAGACAATAACCAATTTCTCAAAATAAGCTCAACCTCATGTAATATTGACATATACTAATAAAATATAGTTTAAAGTGAAATACACATAAGAAAGATAGACAATTCAAAATGAAATATATATACTCCCATGTGATCATGAATTTAAACTATTATGTAGCATGACAGGTACTTTCCAAGATGTTTGGGTATATAAAAGCAAGGCTTAGTCTTTAAAAAAAAATGGACAACATCCATTTGGGGGTTACTATCCTTAGTTAACAGTCTACCCACAAGAGAAAGGATTTCTCCCCAAAAATAGTGAAAATGCCATACTGGTGCCATGCCAATCAGCATGCATCTAGGAATTTTTAAAAGAAGGTATAATACAGAAAACAAATACTACATGGTAGACAATGCAGTTTCTCTGCTAGAATTATCTGAAACCATACTGTATGAAATCTAAAGAAGGACATTTTATGGATAAAACTTTACAGTAATCTTCATCTATTATTTTGTTTTGAGTTACAGAGAAACAAAAAAAAATCCATTTCCCAAAACTTTTATAAACAATGAAACCACAGCCTTGTGATTTTCAAGTACTAATTACTTGTCAGCTGCCATGTCAAAATAGAAGCATATACTCTTTAAATTTAGTTCACAGGAAAAGATAATCTACCATTTACTCAGAGATAGGTGCTGGTATGGCCAGATAGCTCAGCAAATGAAAGTACCTGCTTAGGCAGACACAGGTGTTGGAGGTTCAATCCCTGGCATGCCGTGCAGGCCCATTCCCTGTGGCACACTGAAAAGATGAATGAGACTGTGCATGGTGGCACACTTTTATAATCCCAGTGCTTGGGAGGCCGAAAACAGGAGAATCACTATGAGTCTAATCTGTATAGTGAGACTATAAACCCTGTACTAAGTACAGAAAAAAAAGTACTGATAAGAAAAATACACTCTAAACGTGTATATGCATTAAAGAAATTTAATAAAAAATATGTGGTAGAAGGAAATTATTCTGATGTTGAAAATTGCCTTTAAAAAATCACCAGGCAGTATTATAGAATAAGGAACTTAAAAGAACTTAACCTTTCTGCTTGACCCATAGCAAAATTAAATAAAATCTTCCCCAACCTGATTCCTCCTGTGAAATCTGTTCTGTTTAGAAGGAAGGTCAAGTACAGAGTGAGAATGATTTAGTGCTGCTCTTCAAATACAATTCCATAATCATACTCTTGTCTCAAAATACTAGCTGGACATCAAAGATGAAAAGGAAAAAAAAAGGCAGATGAATGCAGTCACGCTCTCAAAAATATTATAAAGCTGAAGTACAACCATTTCAAATTCTATCATCCTCAGTACAAACAGAATTTTTATTCACTGAATACTAAGCAAATGCAGAACCTATCGCTAGCTCCACTGCATTTAGCATCGCACCTTTCCACATGGGGCAGCACAGTCATTGCTATCTCCCCCCTTCTCAGAAAAACTTGATTTTTTTTGAAAATTTTCAGTGACAACGTTAAATTCCTTGTCTGGCCTTTCATAGCGGTCATTGACTGTAGAGAAAGTGAAATGGGATGACCCATGATATAACAGAAAATGCTTCAAATACAGGGAAGACTAACATAGCCCAGTGGATGGCACAGTGGCTGTTTTGTTTATAATACCAACCTAACAGCATCTTACACTGGGAAATAAATCTTTTTAAAATTATTAAGGGCCAGCCAAACAGCTCAGAGGATTAAAGCACCTGCAAACAGGTACAGGGGCAGGGGGTTCAGTCCCTGGGCATGCAGTGTGGGCTCCACCCCCATGGCACACTGAGACAGCAAAGGAGACTGGGCATGGCAGCACATGCCTATAATCCCATCTCTTGGGAGGCTGTAAACAGGCGGATCACTAGGAGTCCAATCTAGTAGTGAGACCCTTAATATCCTGTAGACCCTTCCCTAAAATAAAAAATAAAAAATTATTATCATTACCTTGGTGATGATGCACCATCTGGGACTGAGAAGGAAGACATTGTATAAGTAGATGCCCTAAAACACAGCTGAAGCTAGGTGAAGTAGTTATGTAATTCTTTTAGTGTTAAATAAATTACTCTCCTTCTTTCTCCTGAAGTATTTCATCATCATCCCACAGATTAAAAGTATCCTTTATGGATAAACTAAGATACTAAATGTTTATGGGCAGGGAATATTAACCAACATGGCAAAAGTGAAAATCTATCATGTGCTCTGTTTTTTGCCATGTTCTTCACAAAGAAACAGAGGAAGTGTTGTTCTGTTTGAGAAATCTATAATCTGTAAAGGCACACCAAGTAACATAGATAAATGAGATTACTTCAAACAAAAAGTTGTGCACAGCAAAGGAAAAAATAAACAAGCGCTACAATTTGGGAGAAAATATTTGCATGTCCTATATTTGATAAGGGGTTAATATCAAAATGATGCAACAATTCAGACAATAAGAGGAAAATGAATAATCCGTTTCTTAAATGGGCAAAGGACCTAAATAGGCATATCTCATAAGAAGATATAGCAAATCTCCAAGAAAAATATGAGAAAACTCTCAAGATCACTAATGATGTGATAAAGACAAACTGAAGTTAAAAGCCTCACTTCAGCTGGAATGGTGGCAGCTATCAACAAGGCCGAAGATGACAAGTGTTGGTGAGGATATGAGGCAATGGAACAGCTGCACACTGTCAGGTGGGATGCCAACCAGTACAAACAACTACAGAAAGCATTCCAGAGGTGCCTTTCAATAATTAAAAGCAGAACTATCATTTGACCCACAATATCTATAATTCCAGTGACAAAGGAAATTAAATCAATATTTCAAAAGAGATATCTGCACCCTAGTGTTCGCTGTAGTATTAAACACAATAGCCAAGACATAAAATCAACTGAAGTGTCCATCAACACAAAAATAAAGAAAATGTGTTATACCAACAAAAGTGATCTCTAGTTAGCCTTGAAAAAAGAAAGAAATCTTATCAATGAGGACAACATAAATGGACCTGGAGGAAACTATGCTACATTAAGAAAACCAGTGAAAGACAAATATCCCATGATCATTCACATGTGCAATGTAAATAAAAAGTCCAAGTCATTAAAGTAGAATGTAAAATTGTGCTTGTCAGAGTAAGAAGATTGGCGCTTTACTGAAGGACTCCAAATTCACCTAGGTAGGAGGAATATATTCACGAGACCCATTATGCAGCATGGTAGCTATAGTTAAGAATGATGTGTCGTATTCTTGAAAGTCATTTCCAGCGTTTTCATGTTAAGTGAAAAATGCATATCTATTTTTTATTCATTTTAATGAAAAAAGAAGTAGCAATGAGACAGTTTCAAAACAGGTTGGTAGGACAGTTACAATAATTAACACATTGCATATTGTTATTTTAATAGTAGTTTTTCAGAGTACAAGATGCAG
>PVKN010010029.1:0-23100 GCA_004027915.1 Capromys pilorides
AAAAGTTTTTTGATTATGCAGACATTCTCTAGACGTGTAGCATAATATTCATAGACTGTGAAACTCGCGTTTTTTGGCCCTCCTTTAATGCACAATTCAGTTATATCTTCGCTTTCCTTTTAGCGTCTTAAAAGAGGTTATTTTGGAATGCTGTAAAGCGCACGCCCAGGAGCACTGTGTGCACCTAGTCAAGTGAATACTGCACCTCAATCTGTCCTGCCCAGCTCCCTCACTGGCATGGCTGGGTGCTTGGGATGTGAGGGTGCTTGCAGGCTCCACTCTGTTCCTGAGCTACAGGTCACTCCTTTCCTTTGCAGGGTAGAGGTGATGGTGCCCCGCCAGGTGATCAGATGGCCTGCGTGGATCTTTCGGGCCTCTCCTGAGTGGTGGAAGAGAACCTGCGTTCTTGGGACCTCTGGGGGACAGCAGAGGTGGCTAAGTCTGCCCTGGAGAACGTGCAGTCCTCTGAGCTTCAGAGGCTGCCACTCCACAGTCCCCCAAGTCCCAGGGGTGATGCTCACTTCCGAGCGCTACCCTGTGCAGCGGTTGCCCTTCTCCACGGTGCTGGAAGAGGACCTGGCCGCCTTTGAACGAATCATCCCAGGCAGAGTCATCACAGACCCAGGGGAGCTGGAGGTGGCCAACGTGGACTGGCTGAGGACTGTCCGAGGTGAGTCAAGACTGGGGGAGTGGATGAGTGTGCTGAGGAGCGTGGGGCCCGGAAATGGCTTCACTGTCCTTGTACCCTCTAATGCCTTTGGGGACAAGCCTTGTGGAGATCGTCCTGAAGTTTGAGAATAGAATGTGGCCGAGTTTACAGGTGGTGTGTAACATCTGTAAATAAAGAGTTGACGTGGTGTCCAGGCTGCCTGCAGGGCTGTGAACTGCTCTGGGTACTTCCCAGCTTCTGTTTCAGTGTTGGGAGTTGCTGTGATCAAAGGTCAACTAATGAAGCTCCTGCTCTGAGCTCTGGAGGCAGGTGACTGACTGCATGGTTGTGTTGTCTAGGTCTCTGTCAAGGAGCCTTTTTGCTTGTCCACTCACTCCTGGGGCCCAAGATTTCCCATACACCTGGTGGAACCACTCCAGCCACTTCTTACTCTCTATCCACCTTTTCCTCTTCTGTGTCTTATGGAGAACTTGTCACTGAGTGTAGAGTCCACCTAACCCAAGATTGAACCTAGGGCTTTCACACTAAACTGTATAATTCCTGCCCCTCTTTATTTTTATTGTGAGAGGGTGCCACTGGACAGGGTAGGGGTGTGTGTGTGTGGGAATGCTGAAGCAAAGATAAGAAAGGTGAACCTGACCTACATGTAGAAAAAGTGTGCAGGTTCACTGATTATCATTGTGGAGAAAGAATTTTTAGCATTGGTTAGTAAGAGACACAAAGGATTTATTAGGCAAAGTTTTAAAAATGCACACTAGAGTGAGTGTGGACATTCAGAGGAATGCGAAGTTTTGGAACTGGAAACATGCTTCTCTTGGGGATTAGAAACCTGTGAAAAGATGACTCACCTTGCAGAAGGATAATTGCCTGTTATACAGGTGAAAGTATAACCTCAGGTTTTTTTTTAAGTATAGGATGGATAATTTAAACATTCTTTAAACTTTCTCAACCTGTTTCTTTATGATAAGATCAGGTTTCTGCTGTTTTTAAATTAAGCCAATTATGGATTTTTAAAAAAAAATACTATGGCCAGCTCAGCCTGCCCTGGGGGGGTGGGGCTGGCACAGCATGTGGTGCCGGGGATCGAACCTTGGTCCCTGTGGTTACCTAAGCAGGTGCTTTAGATCTCTGAGCCATCTTGCCGGCCCAATTATGGACTTTTGAGTTTGATATGTGATAGATCTGGCAGGAAAAAAGCTAAATTAACCTATGGGGTGCTGATATGGATAATCTTGCATAACTTTGCGTCCTGGAAGTTACAGTCGTCGTCTTCATCTTCGTCGTCGTCGTCTTCTTCTTCTTCTTTTTTTTCTTCTGTTCTCTCTTTGTCTTTATTTGATATGACAAAATGTAGTTTCAGGAAGAACCTGGGAGTTAATAAGTAGATGGGCAACAGCAGGGCAAGAAAGTCGTGGCAGGAACAATGGGATAGCAAGGAGCCTCCAGGACCACTTGCTGGGCCCCCAGTGGCAGAATGCTCCAATCATTGGGCTAGCTAGCAAGCTGGGGCTGTGGCCTGACAGGGCATGCAGTAGGCGAGGGCTAGAGAGGTTCCCCAACTTTGAGGAAGGGCAAGAAGATGTGGAGCAAATAGGGCAATCAGAAGGGCCCTAGGATCCTGATCATTCCTCTCCCTTTTCATATTGCAAATCATTAATAAGAGAAGATCAAGTTTAGTTGCCATGAGGAAGCACCCCAGTTTGGCAGTGGACTCTGCCAGGAATAAGTACTCACCAATCTGGGGTTTCCTAGCTCACCTAGCCAGAAACAAAGAGTACAAGAGCCTGGAGGTTGGAGTGAAGGGGCCTACATTGGGCTGGGCCCACCTTAATTCAGGTGGGCCTTACAGGTGCTTGGGGACAGGAGAGGTGGGCCAGGCTGAGGTTAGTTCAGTACCAGCCCATGGTGCTCCAAAACCCTCTGGGAAAACCCTGCAGAGGTAACTCTGGGTTCCGGGTGTCCAGCTGAGCAAAACTGAACTTTGCTGAACTGAGGGGAGACAGGCAGAAGGGTCAGCTGGGATGCAGAGTACCAAGGAGATGTGCTTTTGTCTGTGAGGCCTGGGGAGCCAAAACTCCAGCTCCTGCCTCCCCCCACCCCAAAATATATATATTGAAAAAATGCAAAGGAAAGGTGCAGTGACCCAAGCTGGTTGGAGTGCTGTCTGCGGGCTTCCCAGCTGTCCCTAAAGAGCCTCCTTTCATTTTTTTAAAAAAATTAATTATTTCAAAAGAAGAAAATAAATAAATGAATAAATTTTGGGTGGTACCAGGAATCACCTTGCATTTTCTGCATCCCCAACCCCTATAAATAATAATAAATTATTATTATTATTATTATTATTTTTAGAAGAGTGACTTAAATACGAAATGTATTTGGAAGAGTTAAAAAAAACTAAGGTTTATTGTAAGTGTTAATGTTTAGTTGTTTGACTAATCTTACATATCTATATCAATCTAAACAGATTTGATGATGAACATATGCAATTAAAAAAATATTTATTTATTTATTCACTCATTCATGTTATGGCTGGCTCAGCCTGCCCTGGGGGTGGGGCTGGCATAGCATGTAGTGCTGGGGATGGAGCCGGGGTCCCTGCAGTTGCCTAAGCTCTCCTAAGCAGGCACATTAGACCGCTGAGCTATCTCACCGGCCCGCCTCCTTTCAGTTTGGAATCATTTTTTCTTTTTTTTTTTGGTTCTTCAGTTAACACAGAAGAGATGATTTATTGTACATGCTTTACATTTAGCCAAAAGCAAGAACAGAAGTAGTCCGGAATGCTACAGGTCCAAGGCAAAAAACCAGGGGACTGCTTAGTTTGAACCCGGCGGATCTCTTTTCAAGGTGGTCTTGGCAATTAGATGGCAGTGCAGTTCTAATCCATCGAGACATTCTCGACAGCGAGCAGTCCAAGACTTGTACCGATCCAGCATTATTTCTGCTCCTTTGGCCTCCATGGGTGTATGAGCTATTTTACATGGACCTCTCATCTTTCTTCTTTTACGCTGTAGTCTGCACATTCACTTCTTCTTCCACTTGGCTCATGGTGCAGAGGTTTCTAAGAAGAAGGCGTTAAAGTTGAGAGCTCGTTTTCGAATCTTTCTTGCACTCCATCCTGCAGTTCTGGAACCAAACTTTGATCTGTCTCTTGTTGAGACAGAAGTTGTTGGCGAGCTATGCATCTGTGGCAAGTGAGGTAGCAGTTAAAGTGGAGTTCTTTCTCCAGTTCCAGAGTCTGGTAGCACATGTAACTGGTTCAGGACCGCTTGCTGTCCTTCTCAGGAACAGAAATCCCCCCAATCCAAAAAGGGGTGAATAGCTTGCAGTGCCTCAGCGCCCATCCCAGTCCTGGGCCCCTACCCACTGCCAGAGCGAGTGGCAGCACCGAAACTGGGTGGGCCCAGCCCAGCCACTCCCCAGAAAGACACCTGCATCCAGGCAGAAAACTACACTGTGGCCTTTGCTCTGCAGCCAGAGGGCTGAAGGGGGTTTTGAGGGGGGGCAGTCTTTTTTTTTTTTTGTATGTATAAAGTTTATTTAGTATAGTGTTTAGAAAAATAAGTTCACATCATTTCAGGAAACAAAACACTTAATTGTCCAGGCATAAACTTCCATTACAGGACAACATATATACTTCAGATCTCTTTGGTTGGGTAATTAAGCACAGAACTGTTCTGGGACGTGCTGTATGCCATCACCTAGCAGTGCAGTAAAGACTCTGTTCCCCACCCTGTGGTACTCTACACATGTTGGATAGAGTTTCTCTCTGTGTGAGGCACAGTAAAACCGTACTGAGTGTATAATTAGTTGCCTCTAAACATACAGTACATGCAACGGAAAAACAGATTTTTTGAGAACCCTGAAAGCCAAGAGTCACATGCTGTGTAATTTTGACTAATAAAATTTATGATGGTAATATAGTTCATTAACTTGAAATGTACTAGTAAGATTCAAAATAACCATTAGGCTCCGTCATCTAAGCTTTAAGAAGACTTTGAAACATCTTTTGTAAAATACCATTCTTTCCCCTGGTTTTCCTGAATATTTTTTTTATGTGAGATGATTTACTGAAACATTTTAAAGAATGAAGAACTTGTGGCTATGCACGAATGCACACTTGTCTAGAATGTAGCAGGGAAGGCTGCTACATATGCCCAATAATCCAACTCCTAACATGCATGATGTAAGGGCACATACAGGGAAATTTAAGGTCAGTGTGCATTTAAACTATAGATTTTAGAACTGGGGAGATAGCTCAGGGGCACAAATGCCTGCCTGGCAAGTGCAAGGTCCGGAGTTTGATCCCTGGTTCTGCAGGAAAAAAAAAAAAAAAAGTAAAGTATAGATTTTTTAAGTCTATGGCTATAACATCTACCTACCTCTCACAACACCAGAAAGGCACTGAAACATGTGTATAAGTCAAAGAGTATTTAATATAAATGTACATGAGATACAGTGCAGTACAATGCTGGTGGTCTTGCTTGCTTGAGGAACAAATGCACTTTCTCTTCAAACGAGACTGTCCTTTATTGGATGTAACTAAGAGCTAAATGCCAAACTCTGGCTAATAGAGTGTATAGATAAGCTCACATCAAAAAGTCTCACAGTCAGTAGCAGGGGTTGGGGCTTGAGGGGAATTCTTTACCCTTACTCTGCTCTTCAGGCAGCATTACAAGGTCATTTGCAGCATTTTCAAGCATTGGTTTATTTTAAGAATGATGTCCTGCCACATGAACTCCAAGGCTTCGGGTTCTGGTCCTTGGCATTGTAATATTTCATTTGCAGTTCTGTGTAAGGACATCATGGGGATTGTTTTATTCCATTCACATATATTTGGGCTACATACCGACTGGCCTGTATTTTACTGAAAGAAAAGAGCAGTAAATTTTTTCTCGTGTGCATTGATTCTTACCTGGTATATTGTGTAGTACCTGGGGTAATTGTGAAGTTCTAATTACACTATATTGGGTTAGGGTTAGGTCTCTAAGTGCCTGAATGGTTGAGCATTATGAACCAAATCCTAGGGAGTCCATTTTCTAGGTGGCGTGTCTCAAGCATGATGCAAGTTAGCTGTAACCACCCATAACCTGTTCACCTTCTAAAAACCCTACTATGAGTCCGTGAGGCCCTTGTGGGGACATCTAGATATGTTGACCAGGATATTCCACGCTTGGCTTCCAAAAGCCTCATACATACTCACGCATGATGCCCTGGGACTCTCTCCTCAAGTAAAAATCTTTCACCTTTGTAATTTTCATCTGTGAAGGGAGGAGCCCTGCTGGTTCTTGCAGATTCCTTCAGGCCTTTTTTTCTATTATCTTGTTTCAAAATACTTGGCTTTTTAATAGTAATCTTTTCAGCAGCCAAGTTCTCTACTTTTTGGCAAGCCTTAATGTTGCTCTCTTTCTGATTAGTCACTAACCCTAAAGTTGTTCTAGTGAGCTGTTTGCTCTTGATTCTCCAGGTACCGATGACTAAAAGCCTCTAGCAGTAGCCATGTCACCACCTCAATACTAGACTACCGTGAAATTTCTTCTGCGAGATTAGTTGGTCCACTGCCCTTAATCTCAGTCTTCTGTAATGTTTCTGAACATGGGCAAAATGTACACAGATTTTCTTCCAGAGCATAACATGAATGGCCTGGAGTCCAAATGACAGTGGTGTTCTTGAAACCTCCTGAGCCTAATCTTTTTTTTTAAATTAAATTTAATTAATTATTATTATTATTATTATTATTATTATTATTATTTTTGTGGGACCAGGGTTCGAACTCATGACCTTGCACTTGCCAGGCAGGCACTTGTGCCATGGAGCTATCTCCCCGGCCCCTCTGAGCCTAATCTTTAACAACTGTATTTCTGTCAGCATGCTGGTCTTCTAAACTATGACCAGAATCTCCCATCAATCTGGTCTCACAGCATTCTAGGGCTTTACTAGCCCATATCAAACCTTTTTATGCTTTTTCCCCAAGCTAATTCCAAAGGCTTCTGAACCCTGTGGTTGGATACTATAGCCTGGCAACAACCTCACTATTGTTAACAAAATCTGTCCTTGTCATTTTCCTTGTTACTGAGACACAATATCTGACACCCACGGTGTAAAAGGAGTGGAGAATTATTTCAGTTTATGGTGTCCAGGAAACAGAAAACAAGAAGAGAGGAGCTGCGGAGAGAGATGCACCCTTCTTAGGCTGTGCCCTCAGTGACCTGCTTCTTCCAGCCATGCCCCACCACCTAACAGATAGCCAGTTATAAGCCCTCATAATCCAGTCACCTTTGAAATCCCCACCTGTGAGGAGGGTCTGAGGCTCTGGGACGTTTGGATATAGATCATTACAACTTTCGTTTCTCCTTTCCCTCCCTTTTATCATGCTTGGAACTGAACCATTGCACTGATTGAGAGATATCTCTGCCTCACTTTCTTGTTGCTGAGACAGAATACCTGTCACCTGCAAGTCTGAAGAAGAAAAGTTCAGTTTTTCTCACAGCTCGTAGAGTTTTAAGCTCATAGTCAACTGGCACCAAGGCAGCAGCATCGGAGGAATATGTGCTTTTTTTTCCCCTGCCCTTTCATTCCACCCAGGCTGTAAGCCTAAGTTGGTGTTAGCCACACCCAGGGTGGGTCTTCCCTTTTTAATAAATCCAGCATCTATACCCAGAACTGTGTTAAAATAATCAGTGGACTAATCCAACATCACGCATCCATGGGCCAGTATTGCATACCCAGGAACCAGTCACCTGCCTAAATCCCCCACCTGGAAGCATAGGAGCTTTGGGGGACATTTTAGATATAAACTATAGTCTCCAACCACTTTTCATTTTTTTATTTTGAGAAAGGGTCTCACTGAGTCACTAAATTGCTCAGGCCAGGCTAGTTAGACTGTGGTGCTGCTGGGGGTATAAGACCCTTTGAAATGTTGGGGGGGGGCACTGTTTGGTTGTCACCAACCCAGGTGACCTAGAAGGTGATGCAGCCTGTGGGTGGGAGAGGCATGTGGCTGTTTTTTCTGCCCCAGATGTTTAGGGTGGTCATTTCCTGACCCAGCTTTAGGCAGTTTCCAGTATGTGCTCTTGAGCTCCTGCCTTCTCTGTGGTCTGTGGAGCTGGCCCTGTGCAGATGCTGGGGCATCTGGAGACCCTTGTCACTGTCTTTCTGTTGGAGTTAGCTGAGGTCCTGAGAGTACAAATCCTGCCTGGTCTTCTCTGTCTATGACAGGAAGATTCAAGGAACCTGATGTTTTCTGTGTGGGGAGCTCTGACTTTGCCAGAAGGCTCCCACCTCTGAACCTATGCAGGATGAAAAGCCTCAGACGTCTGTCTCAGGCTGACATCCCCAGTGCAGCACAACCCACTCAGGAAAAGGCCTCTCACAGGTGACAGACAAATTTATGTCTTTCAGAGTCAGGAAGTGAGATAGGAACTGTGCTTGATTCTTAGGGTTGCAAAAGAGTGATGACAGCTTCTCCCAAGGCTTGAAGAAGCCAGCAGGGTTGAGGGAAACCTGGTTCTCTGAGGTGGCAGTGGTTAAGCGCAAGCTTAGCAAGCCTGCCACCCACCAGGTCTGCCATGAGGTGGAAAAGGCAGTGTGTGAGAGAGGCCTCTGTGAGCCCCTTCCCGTGATGGCCGAGTGAATCATCATGGTGGTGGACTGATCCGAAATCCCAGCCTGGCAGCTGTTGTAGTAGCTGAAATGCGGTGTATGAGAAACATGTCATAAAGCCAGCAGGTGGCAGTTTGAGGAGCAGCAGGGAGTTTGGAGTCTCAGCAGGAGACTCAGTGACTATAGGGCAGAGAATTCTGTTGGATATCCCTCAGTATGGCCCTGGCCATCTTTGCCCCAGTGGAAGTGGAGGATGGCAGGTCTCTGCAGCACTATTACATACTGAGCCCTGTAACCAGACCAGCTCCCTGCCTAGCATGTCACTGGGCCTCACCTTTCTCTTCTTATCTTGCCTTTTTTTTTAAATTTTATGTATGTATGTATGTATGTATGTATGTATGTATGTGTATGTATGTATGTATGTCATGGCTGGCTCAGCCTGCCCTGGGGGTGGGGCTGGCACAGCATGTGGTGCTGGGGATTAAACTGCGGTCCCTGCAGTTGCCTAAGCTTGCCTAAGCAAGTGCTTTAGACCACTGAGCTATCTCACCGGTCCCCTATCTTGTCTTTGAGCATGTGGGGCCTGACAGCTGTGGTTTGTGGCTCATCCCCTTGGGAAGAACAAATACTTGGAGAGATCATCCTTTTGCATGACCTCAGACAGGCATACCAGGTCTCTTCCCTCTTACCAACTGATGTGCTGTTCTCTGTCCCAGGGTGTAGCAAGGTGCTGCTGAGGCCCCGGACCACAGAGGAGGTGTCCTGCATCCTCAGGTAATCCTAAATATGGCGTCCCCGGTGGAGACAGGAGATACTTGGCATGGTCACTGGGTCACGCCTGCAGTATTGACCCGGAGCATGCTGCCTCTTGGGGCCCATTTTGTGTACTCCTTCCCCCAAGCCCCTCCCTATTGGAGTCCTCACTTTAGGTCTTTGCAGAGTGGGCCTGGGTGGAGAGGAGATGCCCTTGCTGACCATAAGGCATGGTCTGGGGTTGTGTGGGTCAGGGATGTAGGGACACCATCGTAGCAGAGGGACTAATAGGAGTGAAGATGGTGAGGCATGGGCACTGTGGGAACTTGCTACGTTCTTAGGAATCACTCTCCTTAGAGGTAAGGCCCCAGAGGATGAGTCAGGTCACACTCACTGCCCCATTGTTATCAAAGAAAGCATCAGGCACAAGGCCTGTGCAGTTTCATGGAAAAGTTGCCTTTGTCAGATTCCCCATGAGTGTGGTGGGAGGATCCTGGGGGAGTTGAGGGCAGGGTCCAGGTTTGGGGGCCAAGTGTTGGCCCCATGGTATTGCTTTCAGGGATAGTGGCCTGGGAATGGAGATGCTGGCTTGATGCCCCTCCTTGTCTCAGGCATTGTCACCAGAGGAACCTGGCTGTGAACCCACAGGGAGGGAACACAGGCCTGGTGGGGGGCAGTGTCCCCGTCTTTGATGAGATCATCCTATCCACTGCCCTCATGAATCAGGTCATCAGCTTCCATGACGTGTCTGGTAAGTCTGTGTTGCCCTCTGGGCACCCATGTCCCTCCCTGCACTGATCAGGGTTATTCTTGTCAGCCATCTGGACTGTGGTCAGGTGAGCAAGTGTGCCTGTCCTAGGCTGCCAAAGAACTGCTGCTGGCATTGGCCACTTGTCACTCTGCTCCCCTTAGACTCAACACATTGTGGCCACAACAGCCTTTTCCATGGTGTGGTGATGCATGTGAGTGCATGTGTGATTTTTCTCTTCTTTGGCTTTTCAGTTTTTCTTCTGCAAAGGTGATTTAGAGGCTGGGCAGGATAGAAGGGAAGGCCTCTTCCTCAGCCTTGCTCGGCATTGGGCATTCTTTCTGGCTGGTTCCCATCTGCAGGGTGACAGGACTAGACTCCAGCTAGTGTGGGACTGTTCTTGTGTGCCTCAGGAACCACGGGCCGTGGCAGCACTTTTGCTCTCCGCAGGAATCCTGGTCTGCCAGGCGGGCTGTGTGCTGGAGAAGCTGAACCACTATGTACAGGAGCGGGGATTCATCATGCCGCTGGACTTGGGAGCCAAGGGCAGCTGCCACATTGGGGGCAACGTGGCGACCAATGCAGGTGGTGTGCGGTTCCTGCGCTATGGCTCGCTGCGTGGGACTGTCCTCGGCCTGGAAGTGGTGAGCTGGTGCTAGCTTGGGCAGAGCTGTGGCGGTCCTGCAGTCATCCTGTTTTCTCAGGCCCCAGGTATGGTGTGGGTGCAGGAGGCCATCTCAGGCAGTAAGGGCCACAACCCAGACCAGAGGTGCCATTGTGCCAGCCCCTGGGTTCCACAGTCCACTCTGGGAGGCTTGCTCTGCTCCTCATGCCGCAGATGGGACATCCACATGAGGAGCCACCAGGGGATGCAGCGCAGCGGTGTTCTACCTGGGCCTCGCCTCCCTTTGTGGTCAGAGCTGTGGTAGCGAGGGCCTCCAGCACCAGCTTGTTTCCCAGGATCTGCTCGCTCCTTCCTATCGCATGTTGCAGTTTGTAAAGGGCAGGGCTTTTGTCCTGTTTACTTAGGTGGAAGACAGACAAAACTGTTTATTCTTGAAATCACAACATCCCAGTAGCTTGTTTTCTGATGGCTGGTATGTATTTTCATGGTCATTGCCTCGTCTTATTCCCAAACTGTCAGTGAGTCCAGACTCTAAGAACCAGCCAGCAAACTTGAGGCTCACAGTCCAGGGACCACAGTGCTTGTAGGGAAATGGGGTCCCAGTGTAGGGGGAACCACTGCAGTGCTACTTTAGATGTGTTCCTCCCAGGCGTGCTGCCCCAGGGACACTCCCCAAGTGTGTTCCAAGGTATATTTCTTAGGTATACTCCTTAGGGATATTCCCCAGGTGTGCTTTCCCAGGTATGTTCATCCCAGTTACGTTCCTTAGGTGTGCTCTCCCATGGGTATGCCCCAGATGGGTTTCCCTAGGTGCTCTCTCCTAGTTGTGTTCATCCCAGGGAGGTGCCCTAGGTATTATCCTTTCTTCAGGCACACCTCTCTCCAGCCGCTGGGCAGTGAGCTTCCAGGGTGTGTGGCGATGGTGAGGATGGGGAAATCTTGCTTCAACCAGAAAGAAAAATCCTTCTTTGGGCCATGGCAGTAGCTCAGCAGCATGAGCACCTGCCTGGAAAGCATAAAGCATAAGGTCCTGAGTTCTCCCTGGTACAAAAATAAGAAAAGAAAAGAAAGAAAGAATCTGTCCTGCCTTTGTCTAGCCAGATGACTCTTGGGGTCACTTTACTTCTGGAGCAAGTGGGAGCGCCTGCTATGAGTGGGGTGGATTGAGGTGCTACCTTCATTATGGAGGCTGGAAAAGTGCAAAAGCAGATGTTGGAACTGACCAGTGTGAAGGCCTGTGTCTCTTCCCTGCCAGGTCTTGGCTGATGGCGCTGTCTTGGACTGCCTAACCTCCCTGAGGAAGGACAACACAGGCTACGACTTGAAGCAGCTGTTCATTGGGTCAGAGGGCACTCTGGGGGTCATCACAGCTGTGTCCATCTTGTGCCCTCCAAGGCCCAAGGCTGTGAATGTGGCCTTCCTTGGTAGGTGTCCTTGGCTGGTCTCGGTGGTGGGAAATAGCCTGGGATTTCTAGGGCTGGCTGGGTGAGGGTGGGAGGGACCTGTTTGTTCTGGCTTTTCTGTTCCCAGAGGGATCAGGATTCACGACTTAGCACCCTGGTGCTCAAAGAGTGTAGCCTTCAATTAGAACTATAACTGTCTTTTTTTTTTTTTTTATTTTTTATGTGGGACTGGGGTTCAAACTCATGACCTTGCACTTGCCAGGCAGGTACTTGTGCCATGGAGCTATCTCCCCAGCCCCTATAACTGTCTTGATTACTCTTCTCTTGGCGCTGGGACAAAATACCTGACACCCAAAATTAAGGAAGGAAAGTTTTCTTTAGCTCACAGTTTGTGGAGGTTTCAATCTATAATCAGCTGGCTCAAAGGCAGAGTGACACGTGACAGAGGGCAGCAGTTCATGTTGGCAGAAAACAGCAAAACGGCATGAACAAAAAAGAGAAGAGCAATGCCGAGAGCAAACCTATTTCCTCCCTTTATATTGCATTCAGGTTATCTGCCCCGGGGCGGGTGTAGCACCACACCCATAATCCCCGCATTGGATCGTGAATTAATCACAAACTCTAGAAGCCCACCACATCACTACCACATGAGGCTTTTGGGGACATCTAGACACAGACCATAACACAAACCAAACTGAGGTTCTCTTGTGCTTCTTTGCCCCACTGTGCCCAGGTTTTAAGTAGTGTGCAGTAAAGTTCAAGGGAAATGATGTCATCTGTTGTAGGTTTCAGGACCCCGCCCCTTTTTCATCACTAGTGATTGAACCTAGGGCCTTCAAACAACTATATTCCCACTGTTTTTTTTTTTTTTTTTTTTAACAAGTTATAACTTTTGAAACGGGGTCTTTCTAAGTCACTAAGTTGTCCAGGCTCAAAATTGTAGTTCTTTTGCCTCCGTCTCGAAGAGTGCTTGGTGATAGGTGTGCCTCCCTGCATTTGGCTAACACGTTTCTCAGCAAGGCTTTTTTGCTTTTGCAAAAGGGCGCAAATACACCCTAGCAGTAGGGTAGCAGGTGCACAGAGTGCAGGTGAAGCAGGAGAAGCAGTTGACCTTTTTCCTCACTGGTTGGGTTGAATGTTTACAATCTATCCTGGTTGGCTAGTTTAAGCAGTGTGAAGGTTTGCTGAGTAGAATTGCTGAGGGAGAGGAGGGTTAAGGTACAGGGCACTGAAAGTCCTTGGATATTGATAGGTTATCTTCAGCTGTTAGCTGTGTTGTGGAGTCCAAGCTGAGCAGGCACATTTCTAGTAACTTGGTGTGTTTGGGAGGGGCTGCCTCAGGTATACTAGAGTCTAATGTGGAGGCACACTTATTTGATGGAAAAGACAGAGCTAAGGTTTCTTACAATTCCTTCTCCTTTAAATATCCTAACTCTTATTCAAACTCCATAGAGAGTTCATTCTTTCCGTTGTGTTCCTTTACTAGGACCATGTTAGTTGGATAAGGTGGGTTCATATCTGCTGATGTGGATGAGAGAGAAAGACAAGTAATGGGGTTTGAGCTAAAAGTGTCTTTTGGCTGGGAGAATGAGGGAACACCATCTCTTCATTGGGCAAGAATAAATAAACTTTAAAGCATGAGCACTAGAAGCAGAATTTGAAAGAAGTCATTGCGAGATACTGTTTTTACCTGATTGGAGTGGCAGTTGTAATTAGCTAATTGTAACCAGTTGCCTCTTAGATCTGTTCATGAGTGTAGTCAGAAACTGACAACAGGGATCAGTGATTGGAGTTCCTTTTATTTTTTTTAAACTGTATGTATGTGTATGTATGTATGTATGTATGTATGTATGTTATGGCTACTCAGCCTGCCCTGGGGATGGGGTTGGTGCAGCGTGTGGTGCTGAGGATTAAACCGCGGTCACTGTGGTGGCCTAAGCTGGCCTAAGAAGGCGCTGTAGACTGCTGTGCTATCTTGCCGGCCCTGGAGCCCCTTTTGATGTTTTGTCTGTATTATTATTACTTTAGTATGTCTTTAATTTTTTTCTGAATATCTAAGACCAAGTTAAAGAGACTGGTATCAGTCAAAATTAACCCTTTTTGGGCCAGATATCAAGGTTTGTTCAGGCTCTTTAGATATCACTTTTGGAAGCATGTGCAGAGCCTCTTAGCTCCTCCGTCAGTGTCAGCCACAGGATGGATCATGGTCTTGCTTGACCATGTATATAGCTTTCTGCATAAGCAGAGAAGACAGTGTTTCCTTTGGTGACCCTCCTTTTTAGTACACTGCTTAATAGTTGATTTTGTTCTCTGTGATCCAACGGTCTTCTTGTTCAGGAGGTTGGGTGACTCATCAAAGTTGTAGGATCTTGTAGGATAGCACCCCTCTTGTAGGATGTGGTCTTAATCACCACAGATAGTGAATGCTGTCCCTGAGAAGAGGCTCCCAGCCCCCAAGCATGCCTGCAACATTGTTTCCATGCTCAGGGCCCATGTCATCAGACCCATTGACCTTTGGAGCAGCCTTTGGAAATGCTTCTGTTCCCTTTCTGCCTTCCCCCCTGGTCCCTTGTTTCCTGTCTTGCTTTCGTTTGCTTTGGGGAGTTGTCTGTCATTTCCTTCCACCTCTTCTAAGGGACAGAAGGTGTCCTGAGCTTCCCAGGCCAGTTCACTTCAGGCCTGTCCTACGTGGAGGCTTAGGAGTGTGGATTCCCTCGTGCCATTTCACTCTGACAAGTTCCAGGAGTCATGTATCTTACTTCTGTCTTGTCTTTTCAGTCCATGTCATACTAATTATGACTTCATGGACTGGTGCCTTTGCTTCTCATTCCTCTTAACTCCAGTGTGCTAGTAAATTCGTTCTTATAATTCTGCACGTGGTTGTCTCTTGTGGTGGAATCTGTGTGACAAATGCCCTCAAGGCTTTCACCTCCTCCCCAGTTGGAGCCCTGAGGCTCCTGCCCACTGCTAGTCAGGTTAGAGACTTTGAGTTCATTGTTGATGAGAAGTTGGCAAATCCTTGCTGCCACCCCTATCCTAGGCTATTTTAAAACTTTTTTAAAAGTGTACATACAGTTTCATTAAGTAGTATAGTTATTGGCATCTTAATTGTATCAGCCAACTGTTTAATTAAAAAAAGAAAGTGAAAGCTGAAGATGTGAGAATCTTGCAGATTCAAAACAAGATACAAACACCCTTAGAGGGTATATAGGTTTGACATACCTGTCAATAATAAAAAAGGCATACCTCAACTGATCTAGGAATTTTTATTTTTTATTTTGTGGGACCGGGGTTCGAACTCACAACCTTACACTTGCCAGGCAGGCACTTGTGCCACGGAGCTATCTCCCCAGCCCCTAATCTAGGAATTTCATTCAAGGAAATTATCCTACAGATGTACTCTACCTGCAAGAAACATTCTTTTTTTTTTTTTTTTTAACAGTTTTTCATATATTTATTTGCCATTTGTATTTCTTCATCTGGCTGCAAGAAACATTCTACTGATACTGCTTACACCACAGACAAAACTTAATCTGAATGCCCACCACTGGGACTGTAATCATACATCATACAATAGAAGCTTATGTAGCCATTAGGAAAGAATGAGCCAGGCTATAATACCAGCACTTGGGAGACTGAGTCAGAACGAGTTTAAGGCTAGCCTAGGACACAGAGAGATCCTTTTCTTTTTTAAGTTTTTTTGGTATTGGGAATTGCACTTAGGACCTTGTGCTTGCCAGGCAGGCACTTATGCCGTGGAGCGTATTCCAGGCTCCAAGAGATTCTTTCTTCAAAAGGAAAACCTTTTCTTATGTTAACATGGAAATATCTCCAAGACTTTTTATAAGTGCAGAACAGAATTTCTGTGTGTTCTCATTTGTGACAAGGAAATTGTGTATGTATATACAAATGTAGACATATAAATGTAAACATGTACCACAAGTATATGAACATATAATATACACATAGAAATTTTCAGAAAGAATATGGAAGCTGTCGAGACTTCCTTTTGGCAAAGTTATTTTACACCTTAAATGTCTCATGACCATGTGATTTTTTTTTTGTAGAGTAACTAGTCCTTCAAAGAAAGAGCTACTAGCCACTAAGTTTCTAAATTCCAGTCATAGGAGGACATAAATACAAATCCACTAGAATTTCTTTAAGAACCTTTGCAAAACTAATTTCAAACAGGCTTTCCACTGTAGATCTTGTTTCTGATACATAGAGTAGTTCTCTGTGGAACTGGCAGGGGAGTACATTTCATTCTCCTTAGCAGCCGTGGGACAGCTGCTGATTTTTTCAGTGTACCTTTCCTCCAGGTGCTGATCTGCCAAGCAGATCCCATGATGATCAAAATAATCCCAGTAGGGAAAATGATACGTTGAATTACAAGTTTTCTGATTCAGACCCGTGGTTAGATGCCTGATACCAGTCAGACAAAGACCAAGCAGGTCACTAGGATACATTGCTGTCTGAATACCTGTGTGTACTCCTGATGTCCTTTGCCATTGCTGTCCTTCTTCTGGGACACAGTCCCCCTCTAAAGTCCAAGAGATCTGGGCAGCTGGCTTGCCTGCAACTGCCTTGCACACTACAGTTTTATTCTTGCTTAGGAAAATGGTTGCTTTCAGGGACATTGACACTTGGTGTTGATGTCCAGGTTGGAAATTCCCATCAGGTGTTAGTTGCTGTTTCATAGCATATCCACCGTGAATGACAGCACTGTGTGAAGCCTGGTTGTCCTCTGCAGGCGCAGTTGGTGAGGGTGGTCTCCTCTTGTGTAGGAAGGCAGTCTTGAGTTTTTCCCATGTTGCTACGCTGCTGTCGTCAGTGGGAGAAGAGGCAGCAGGGTGCCCCCTTTGCGCCTGTCTGTACACCCAGGGAGGTGTTCACTTCTGTGAGAGGGAATGGCTGTTCTTTGTTTTCTTCTTTCTATCCATTCGTAAACTGCTTGAATCTCATCCTGGACACAAAGCCTGAGCTGCACTTAAAAGATCTTCACCTCAAGCCTAGGAGACACTGGGAAGTCAGAGAGCCTATCTGCTGCTACCACCAAGAACCCACCTCCTGGTATCTCAGCCCTGCAGTCCATCTCCATTGCCACGGTGCCTGGGCCTCTCTTCTTTATTTTAGTCTTCTGAAATTTTCCTTTTCATCTTTTTGGGATTGCTGAACTTAAACTGTGGCTCAGTGGCTTTTACAGCTTGGGGAAGTCTTGTGTTAATGCTCAGGTCTCCCCTATTTCTTCCTTTTTGGGGACAGTGGTTGGATATCAGGTGGACTTGCAGCTGTCTGTGTAGCTCCTGGTCTTCCTGCCTCCCTGTGCATCCGTGGTGCTGCATGCTTTGTTCTCCTGACCACCTTTCTGTCTGTGCTTACTGCCTTTTGTGGTATTGCCTGCATTGCCAAGCACATCCTGGAGGGCATCTTGCTGTCAATTGGATTTAAAATTTGATGGTTATAGTTTTTGTTTCTGGAAGTTTTATTCATTTTTCTTTTCAAATGTGCACTATCACTTTTTGCAGTTGTTTATTCTACCTATGTTCGCAAACAGCCAGTGTGATTTTCTGTGGTACCGTGCATGATGATATGGCAGGCAGATTAGTGTTTGGGGTCTGCGGTCTGTGGTGCCAGCTGTCCTGAGGCTTTGCTTGAATCAGCCTGTGTCTTGTGTGTGAGGCTTCCTAGCAGTGCCAGTTCATTGCCATGAAGAGCTCTGTGGGGCTTGAGGAAGCTGAGGTGCAGGTGCCTTCCTTGGGGCTGCTCTAAAGCCCAGGCATATGTAGCCCCCTCCCCACTGCAGAGTCTCTGGGACTGCCCACTCTCAAGCACATCTACTTTCTTACTTGGTCATTCAGCTCCTTGGGTGGAGCTATGCTGGTAGGACATGCCTGGAGCACCGCAGGGACCTCGGGGTGTCTACAGACTTACAAGAGCAGATGAGACCCAGTGTCCATTATGCTGAGAGAAACCCAGACAGCCACTTTTCGAAGGCCATCTCTTGCTGGCACACATGTGCCAGGTGTGTCCCCTCTGGATTTCCCTGCCAGGCGAGTGCTATGACAGTTCTTAGACATATTTCCTGTCCTGATGACTCTGGAGGTGACCTTGAGACAGACTTGTTGGCCAACGTGCTGGTATGCCCTATGTCTTCCTCTCCTCACTTTGCAAGTTGCATGTATATTGGATACCTGGCACCTACAGGTATAGCTCCGAGTCCCACTGTCCTTGTGCTGCCTGATTATGATACTCTGTGACCTGTTGCAGGTTGCCCGGGCTTTGCAGAGGTCTTACAGGTCTTCAGCACATGCAAGGGGATGCTGGGTGAGATCCTGTCTGCTTTCGAGTTCATGGATGCTGAGTGCATGCAGCTAGTTGGGCAGCACCTCCACCTGACCAGGCCAGTGAAAGGTACAGCCACTTCTCCTGTGGCCAGCTCGGCAATCTCCAGATGGGAGAAGGGGCCCCAGCACCAGCAGTGCCACAGTGGCAGCAAGGAGGGACCTCCTCAGGGTCACCCTGGGGATGAGCATATTCAGGGATACAATGCCTCTTTCAGGAAACTTGGGCTTGGCAGAAGGCTCTGTGAGCCAGAGTTTGGTCAGGAATAGTCCAGGTCTGGCTGAGTGTGTATTTCTGCTTCTTCCAGAGAGTCCCTTCTATATCCTGGTTGAGACTTCGGGTTCCAGTGGAGACCACGACGCGGAGAAGCTAGATGGCTTCTTGGAACAGGCATTGGGCTCTGGCCTGGTGACCGACGGCACTGTGGGCACTGACCAGAGCAAAGTCCAGGTGCCCTTATGTAGCTTGGGCCCTTCTTTCCTCTCCCATGCAGCTGTGGGGTCTGGACAGCATGGTTTGTCTTGCATCGCTAAGGCACGGCCAGGAGTCAGGTTGTGTGTGGGATGGAAAGTGTGTTCATAGGGACCAGATAATTTTCCTCAGTAAACGGTATCCCTCTCATCCTCCCAACCCAAGGTGCAGGGTGAACAGAGCTGTGGGGCTGGTGGGGGGCTGTGGGTCGCCCTAGGCACCTGGCGATGTGGAGTTCTCTGGTGTCCACCTTGTCCTTGGCTGCAGTGTGGTGAGTGGCCAGCAGGGGGCAGGGCAGCCACTTACGTGGTTTCTGTTTAGAGAAGGTCTGGACTACGTGAAGCCACCTCAGCCGTGGGCTTTTGACTTCTCAGGTATAGGACTCCCTGTACTCTAGCCCACAGAGGCACCCACTTCTGAGGGATGCATTGTTGGCCTGCTGTGTAGTCTTGGGCCTAGAGCTTGGTGATGAGATGTTGCTTTTGCCATCCCCATGCCTTAATGTCCCCTCATCCTGACATGGTGGTGTGATCTGTGTCTGCCAGTGAGGGCAGGAATGTGGGTTGCTCATGACTGTGCCCTGGGTGTCTTCTATAGAGCCTGCAGGACTGGTGCCCTGAGTGGTGGACGCTGGTCTGCTGCCTGATGGCCTCGTTGGCACCCAGCTAAGTGCATGGAATAGTTGCACTTTCTGATAGGGTTCCCTGTTTTTCTGGTTGCATTGTCCTTAGCCCTGGCAGATCATCTGTGGTAACAGGCACACCCTGGCCTAGGGGCCACAGGCACAGAGATGCCCTCCCTGCTGCCTCATGTAGGTGGCTTTGTTGCTCCACTGTGTGCCTCCTCCACTGGGGACTGTGTACAGTGGCTGCCTGACTCAGAAAGGCATCTCCTTGGCCAGAACCACCTGGGAGTCACTCGTGCTCTTGCATGGCCTACTATCTCCCTGGGTGTCTGTCCGCAGCCCCTCCATGTCCTGTACTTGTGGCTCCACAGTTGACACAGGGCCAACAGATGCAGGAGTCATGGTTGCAGGATCCCCTTTGTTCTTGCCTGCTGTGCCTACAGGCTCCCCACAAAGATCCTTGAGAGTTCCAGCCCCATGCCTGGGCCCCTTTCTGCTGGTGCTGGCTGTCAGTCAGCAGCATTGTGTGTTGTGTAGGCTGTGGAGGCCTTGTAGCCATTTCAGAGGCTTCTCTGGTGGGCTCCGGAGGAAGTACTGTTTGCACTTGGGTTCTCTGGGGTTTTCCTTTGGAAGCTCTGGACTTCTGATGCGTCTTGCAGATGGGCCCAATGAGGGTCTGCAAAAGCCAGTGTTGTGTGATTAGGAGCAGCCTTGGGGCACTCTGCCTGGCTGCCTGTTCTCACCTGCTCGTTGGAGGTGTGTGCTGTGCCAGGGCTGTGGAGCTGTGGCCAGCAGGTGTGGTTGGTGCACCTGTGCTTCCTCTACACATTCATTCATTCATCCATCAGCCAACACTGGCTGGATCTGCTAGGTTCCCTTCTGGCGGGGCTGTCATGGCGACCTGGAGAGTAAGGGCTGTGCCTACATAGCCTACAGTCAGGACCTTGTCCTTTGTCAGCGTCAGGGCATTGGGGCCTGAAGGTTCTGAAGGACATTTGCACCAAGCCAGGTGGCCTTGGGGGCAGGCCCTGCATGTTCTAGAAAGTTCCCAGGGTGAAGAGGCTAAAGCAGTTGGGTAGACGGGGAGTTCAGGCAGCAACATCTGTCAGGACTGATGAGATCTTCAAGGAAGATAGGTGCTTTGGCATGGAATGGCCAGGTGTCTGTGAATGACAGTGAGAGAACTGGGGACTGGACATGAATGAGAGGGTGGGTGATTAGGGGGTCCTGTGTGCTCCTCAGGGTTAGTGTGGTGCTATGCTTGTCTTAAAGGAAACACAGTCCTTTGTTTTTTTTTAGTTAGTTTTTTTATGTTTCTTTTCTTTTTTTTTTTTAAACTTTATTTATGTTATGTTATGGCCGGCTCAGCCTGCCCTGGGGGTGGGGCTGGCGCAGCATGTGGTGCCCGGGATCGAACTGTGGTCCCTGCAGTTGTGTAAGCTTGCCTGAGCAGGTGCTTTAGACTGCTGAGCCATCTCGCCAGCTCCCAAACACAGTCCCTTTGGAAGGACTTGTGGCTCCTGGAATGATGGGGTCTATGCAGGACTGGTGCCAGGTTTAGATCTTGGCAGATAAGTACCTGATAGGGGAGGAGGCCCCACAGCTGGGGGACGCATCTCTGTCTTCCTGTGGATGCTCAAAACCAAATGAAAACTGGATCCATTTACCTGGGCCATCCCCCTCTCCTGTCCTAGTCTTTGGTCCCAGAATCCCTCCCTGGGTCCCACTCTGCCTCAGTTTTCCACTGTAGCTACCAGTCTGTCCCTTCCTTTCCCACAGATCCCCCAGGACCCTGTGAGTCAGGCCCTTCTGCATGTTCAGTTGCTATCTTTGCTTAGCTGTCCCAGGACCCCTCACCTTGCAGCAGGCTGACTCCAGGCTGGCCCTGTGTTCTGTCCCTCCTCACTCAGCCTTATTCTGTGAAGACTGTGTAGCTGCCTGACTTCTTAGTGCTGCACTGAAGTCTTAGTGCTGTCCTGGAGCAAGCCCATGGGCAGCCTGCATCACCTCCTGTGGACCGGGAATGTGCTGCTCCCCTGTGACCAGAGCCTGGCTGCCTACTGACAGAGGTGTAGGTGCTGTCATGACATGTAACATCTGTCCTATCCTAGGCACTATGGGCCCTGAGGGAGAGGATCACAGAGGCCCTAAGCCACGATGGCTACGTGTTCAAGTATGACATCACCCTACCTGTGGAGCGGTTCTACGACCTTGTGATTGACCTGCGTGCCCGCCTTGGCCCCTGTGCCAAGCATGTGGTGGGCTATGGCCACTTAGGTGAGCTGTGTGGGATTTCAGTGGTAACTTTGGCAGTGCTGGAGACCAGGAGGCTGAGGAAGTGCTGCTTGCCTTGTTCTTGACCGTTGTGGGAAAGACCATGCTATACACTTTATTGGTACAGGGTCTGCAGGGTCTCACTGCACAGATTAGACTTGTAGTGATCCTTCCTGTTTTTCAGCCTCCTAAGAGCTGGGGTTACAGACACTTGCCACCACACCCAGTCTCAGCCGCCATCTCAGCGTACCTCGGGGGCAGGGCCCACAGCAGATGAGCTATCTGGCCAGCCTGCCATGCATCTTCAGTAGTTGTACCTGTCTAGCTTGGGTCCCTGAGCACGCTGGGATGTGGCAGAGGGTGTGATCCTCATCCAAGAGCCTAGATCAGTATATTTTTTTTTTTTTTCAAGATTTCCAAATGTGTTTATTAATTCTTATCCTGATAGATGGCATCATTAATACTTTACCCACTTAAAATTAGTCAGATATCTAAGGTAGATACATGTACAAAAGATATACAAATTAAACCCATTTAAAAAGGAATAATTAGCATAATTTGTCCTTGGCCATAATCCTATATTCAGAAGTGATTGTGAAATTAAAATCTGAAGTAAAAACTACACCATATGCTCCAAGGGATTGAACAAGGGCAGTCAGTCTTCACACATTTAGTGTCTCTGGGGGGTTGAGGAGTGAAACACCATGATACTTTGAGTTTTTGTATTTTTCCCTTATTGACTGTTGGGCATGCTGTGGTGCTCTGAGGTAGGTCTGGTGAAGGTCCGTCAGACAAGGCTTAAGACTCTCCAGGGTATATCCAGTCTTTCGAACTAATGATTCAGGCCAGCTTTGTCCTGTGACTGTGTAGAGTGCTAAATGAAAGGCTGCTCCGGCGATAACTGAAGGCAAATACTTCAGGTATGGGTCAGCATCTATCAAACATAATTCTCCCAAAAACATTGCCAAGCTTTCAACTTTGCAGTTTGCAGGCTGCTGATGCAGAAAGTACTGGGTAAGAAACTGATTTACTGTTGGTGCAGCTAAGTCAAAAGCAAGGACTTTCAAAACTAAATGTTCCATTCTTAGAACTTGTTTCTTCGAGTAAGTATCATCTGTAATGTACACAAATTCTGCTACTTCTGGGGGGTATATTTCTTCGAACTTTGAGGCTAGCAGCATAGCAGCAGTACCCACAAGCTGAAGCTTTCCTCTCAGCACAGACATTGAAGAAAGGAACCTATCGATGTAGTTCACAGCCAAATGCAGGGTCTCATTCTGCAGTTTATATTCCTCTCCCACTTCAACTAACCAGTCCACGAGGATAGCCCTCATACTGTTAGTGATGTCTGGCTGTTTCCTCATGTAGCCCACCTTAGGTTTACATTTAAGCTCCATTTCCCTAAGGTATGTGTGAATGTCTTCATGGTAGTCTGGTACTTCATTAACACTCACTGGCTTTTCCTCTTCCACTACAACTGACATGTCCGTAGTATGTGGTGAATCAAAAGTACCATCCATTGGATAATCGAGAGGTACCAGGGGTTTTCTCGGTCCGGGTAAAGCAACAGCAGCATTAAAAGCCAGGACA
>PVKN010010030.1:5652-23198 GCA_004027915.1 Capromys pilorides
AGCAGAAGGGGAAGAGGAAGAGGAGGAAGAATAAGAAGAAGAGGAAGAAGAAAGAAAAGAACAAAGGAGGAAGATGGAGGAGAAAGAAGAAGGAGAGGGAGAAAAAGGAGAAGGAAGGAAGGAAGGAAAGAAAAGAAAGAAGAATAGAAAATATCCTACTATCTTAAGCAAGACAAGCTGATAATGTTCTTCTAAGAGGATAGACAAATGTACCAAACGAATGCTCAAGAAAAAAGCTTTCACATGCATGGGGCAGTTATTTAATCATCTATGCATATCTGGCATCAAATAATCTTGCTACACACACCAGTTTACCACTTCTATTAAAGAATAAGTACTTTAAGAAAGTAAAGCCAAGACAAAACACAAGTCAACTAATAACAAAAAAAATATAAATATACATGAAAAAGGACCAATGCATCTACACTCTAGCCTCAATTCCAGAGCCACAAAGAGAAGCAGAAAGTTTTACAATAGAGGTTATTTATGAAGCTACCAGCAATTGTCTTCATTTTAAGTCACCCTCTCCTTCCAAATCATCTCATTTCATAAAAGTCCCTAAAATTAATCATTGCTAAGACAGAAACAGTTATAATACAGCTGTCTCTATGTCAGTTAAATGTTTACAATTTTAAAAATTTATTTGAAATCTCCAGTAACAGCACCTAATGCACCATCTAGTGGAAGTCATGGAACATCATAATTAATTAATTTTTTTTTAAATACAAAAATGTAGGAAACCAGGAAAGGTTGCAGAGGTGGCTCAGGTAAAAGCACAGGCAAATACGAAAAGCCACACCCTTTCCAGTTCTTCACACCACAGGAGGGCTGGGCACATCAGAAGGAAGCTCTCATTTTCCTTACAAATTAACAGATAAAAAGCATTTTGCTATGGAAATTTTTGCCTGAGTGCCAGAAGATTTAAACTGACTAGAGAGTAAGTTAAGGTTAGACACCAAGCATAAATAAGTGCAGAGTACACTGGTAGGCCTGGTGTGAAGAGTGCCTTGTATGTTATACAAGTACAGTATGCCACATCTCTGTAACATGCTATAGCTGTCTTATCCACAAAACAAAGAACTATATACTTCATGACAAGAACAATTCAATAACTCATAAGACATTTGCATGTCACCCCAAAAATACACTTTTAAAAAACTAACCATTTTCTAGAATTCTCTAAGTTTGACATCACTCATTGCAGGTTACTTTCACACACCTAAACTTTCTCCCTTCAGTTACTCCCGTTAAGAAATTAGTGTTATATTTTTAACTCTTCTATCAACTGACAGCAAAGATCTCCCTAAAGTCATAAGCCACCATAAAAACGCATCACACTGCTTTGCATTTGCCTTATGCACATTTATTTTATTCCAATTTACAAACAATGCAGTACTGAAGTCACTAAGCTAGAGATGCATTCAGTGAGGTTCTTTAGCAGGGGAAGCTCCCCATCCAAATTTTAAAATACAGAGTCTCACATGGCACTACCAAGTTTTGTTTGTTTTGTTTTGTCTGTGTGGAAAATGACCTTCCTGGTGATATTGACACTATCTTAGCAGCTTGGGAAAAAGAAAAAGAAAACTAAGACACACTATTCTTGTATTTAAAAATAAGCATCTCCATCTTTTACTCCTTGTACATGTGCTAGAATCAATATGCACAAGCTTGCTTGATGGTAGGGGCCTTACCTAGACCTCAGATCGAAATCTGGATATAACGTAAAGTAGGAAGCAAGCTCTGTGGCATTCAATTCATCTCTAGAGTTTTCTGCTTATATACCCCCGAAATGGGTATGCTATGCACTACCTACCTCAGGAGAATTGTCGGCATTTATAAACTTGGCAGAGTGCTCTGTGCAGTTAGTAAGTGAAAACCCTAAGTCCACTTCTAAACAGAAATACTGTTTTGTAGATCCCAAGTGTCCCTGGACAGGCAGAAAGAACGCTTTTCAAAAGCTATCACTGTAGGATTCCTGCTAAGACCGGGTGACCTTCACCATTTCGCTTGCGAGAAAATACCAAGCAGGTCAAAGCACAGGTAACAGTAACCTCAGGTGCTTTTTAAGTATGTCCCTTCAGTCATGTATCGAGTCGCCTAGGACCTGTCTGAAAAGTACAATGTTATTGCACAAGTGGCAGGTGAATTCCTTAAACCTCAAGTCTATAGACTGCTGTAAGAGGGGCTTTCTTTCTTTTTAATTTGAATGCTGCGTTCAAAAATCGGGAGGGTCGGTGGGGGAGGAAACAGTAAAGAATTACAATTCGACTCCCACCCACGGCAAAGTGACAGCAGCCAGGTGCCACCCCCGCAGCTTCCAGACCCGCACAGACCTTCGTTCCTGGGAACACTCCACCCCCGCACCACACCCCAGACCAAGGTGAGTCACGCTGCTGAATCTGACAAGCAGTCACTTCAGAAAAAGCCCCCCATACACACACAAGTTCGCGTGAAAGGCCAAGCCCCCTTCGCACTGAAAACAATACACCGATGGGAAGAATCCTGACCGTGCGCATTGCCCTGCCGTGCGCCCGGCTCTGGACAGGACCCGCTGGAGTCGCCTTGCTGACTGCGCTGGGGCTCCCCATTTCCGAGCTTCGATCGGGAACGCCTGTTCCCCGGAGTCCCCCACAGCCTCGCCGAGCCCCGACCTCGCGGGGTCCCCCCACGTCCAGCGCCCCCAGCGCGAGGTGTCCCGCGGGCTCCGGGCCGAGGCGCCTCGAGGCCGCGGAAGCCTCCGGTGACCACGGCCCGGTCCGGGCGTCCCGGCAGGGGCTGCAGCCTGCGACCCATTACCTGCTCGGGGCGCAGCGGGAGGTGAGCCGGAACCAGCCCTGCAGCCCCGGGCGCACAGGCAATCGGCAGCGACCGCAACGCGGCCAAGGACAATCGGGAACCGGCGGGTACAGCTCCGCAGCGGCGGGCACACAACGCTCGAGCCCCGGGGAGCCCGGCCCCTACTCCAGCGCCCGCGAGGGAGGATTCGGCCCCGCCCCCCAGGGGGCGGGATCAGCAGTGGGGAGGAGCCTGCTCTATCACCGCTTCATGTGAGGCACCTGCGGATTGGCTGGAAAAGGAGAGGGCGTGCCAAACTCCAGGGCTACCTCTTCAATACAACTCTCTCATTGGCCAGGAAGGGAAAACATATCAGAGCTTGGATTGGTGACACCCTTTTGTAACTCCTCCTCCTACTCACCCCCCCACCTCCGGGCAATTATCTCAAGCTCCGCCCATATCCAACCGGCTCTCTAGCCTTTGGCTTGGCAGTCCCAGGTGGCTGCGCTTCCGGGGTCCTCACTGGGGAGAGCTAGACCTCAGCTTCCTCTCTGGATGAGCCTTCCTACCTGCAGTTCTTTGGCTTTTACATCAACCTGGTGAAAAGACCTGATTTTCAACAAAGTTGATTTAAAGAGGGCTAGTGGGCATGTTGATTCTAGGTAAGATTCAGAAGGGCATCATGCTACGGGAAGAAAAGGCACGAAACCTTGATCAGGACAAACTTGAGGATGTGCATGGAACGAATGCTTACACAATGGAAGAAAATACAGTAAATACATTTGACATCTGTGCACCATCAAGAAACAAGCCTCGGTACCAATCTGCTTCAGCTCAAAAAACCTCACAAATGTAGTTGTGGCATCCACATGTCCTTCCTGATCAACTGCCGTTTGTGCAACTCGTGATGTAGCTAACAACAACACTTCCAACGGATTAGTACAAGAAAACACTCTGGGGAAGAGCTTAGCATCTAACGTACAAAATGGAGCTTAGTAGAGAGAGAGAGAGAGAGAGAGAGAGAGAGGACTAAAGGTACTTCATGGTGACCTAGATATTATTAAAAATAGGGAGGAGGAGGAAGTTGAAATAGGGACCAGGGGCCCAGAGTTAAGGTAACCTGAGCTCTCAGACCACTTCAGCCTGTCCTGGTGTCCACTTGGGACCACTCTAGTGATTCTCCCCAGCCTGCCTTTCTAGCTGTTCTCACCGTTCCTGTGATGTCGAAAACAATGTGAAACAAAGCACTCCCTCCAATTCCATGAAGTACAGCTGAGGGGACCAAAAGACTGTTAAGATAAATATTTTAAAAATCAGGGGCTAAAAAAAAAAATTCAGAGAATAGGAGAAGTCTCTTTCTCCATTTCCTGAGAAAAAAGTAAAGCTCTTTGAAGGATACAGTAACTTCATGACCTAACAGAAAGAGTTTTACAGAACCTCTGTGATAAATGAAATCAAACAATAACCTGAAAATATATGTCCTGGAGTAAGTACTCTAAAGTATCAAGTGCTAGTTATTTTTAAATTATGTAAGAAATAAAAAGGAATTTAGCATTGTCCAATATAAATAAATAAAACACAATCCAATTTTTTTCTACAATAATGCCTGAAGTGCCTCCGTTCTTTGGGTTAAAAATAACTTAATCATTATTTTATATTTAAATAACATAAAATGATTGTTTCATTCACGTACTCATCAAATATCATCAATATGAACTAACACTAACCACTTAGAGTATATCCTTGAACAGAGTAGAGTTGAATCTGTTCTCATCAGAAGAGGACAAATAATGAAGCAGGAAACAGCCTTGAGGTAAGAGCAAAGAAGAAACAAAATGTGACTAAGAAGACGCAGAGAGCCAGGTGTGGTGGTGTACACCTGTAATCCCAGCACTTGGGAGGCTGAAGCTGGAAGATCAGTGCAAGTTCAAGACAAGCCTAGGCTACAAAAGTGAGCTCGAGGCCAGTCTGAACTGCTTAGTAAGACCCTGTCTCAAAAAGACAAAAAAAAAAGGAAGAAGAAGATTCGGAGATCCTGTATTTGGGGGAAGAGAGAAAGAAATGCTTTAAGGAGAAACACCCTGAGGATTGAGCTGCCACCTAAGTAAGACAATGCCAACTTCGCAACACTCCAAGGCAGAGGAAATGAAGGCAATGGTCCTGAAGTAAGAAGAAAAGTGGGTGAGGGGGCGCGGAGGGAGACAGAAGCAAGGCCACAGCAGGTAGACTGGTGGCCCGCCCCAGGAGTGGAACCTAAAGGGGACAGACATGGAGCTTGTAGAAGGTGGTAGAGCGTTTATCTTTTATGACAAAGATTCCTGGCAGGACTAACCTGCCTTAAGTTGCTAGTATTGAAGTTGGTCTTTGTTTTTGTTTATTTGTTTGCTCTGTTTTGCTTTCACTTTCTTTAGAATTATCAGAGAAATAAGCATTCATTCATTAAGCCAATCTACCAGGCATAGATTTATGAAGTAGTTATTACTTGCCAGGAAAAGATTAGGCTGGGTATGTAAGAATGAATGGGAATAGGATCCCTGGTTGACAGTACCCATCTTATTTAACTGGATTTGGGAACGGAAGTTCTTTGAGTTGTGATCTGTCCTATGTTTCTCAGCTTTTCCTGCCACCTTTGGCGTGGCTCTCTTTTTCAGTGGTGCTGGCAGATGGCAGAGCCTAAGCCTGGCCAATAACCGAAGCTTGCTCTTCCTCGCTTGGACGTGTTCAAACATTCTTAGAGTTTTCCTGGAACCTGACTGTGTTTCTCCTGGTTCCCTGCAGGCCACTTTGTATATATTCTCAGAAAGAATGTTCCTTAACCTCTTCAGGGATTCCTCTGGGGCAGCAATTAAACATCTCCAGCCCAGATCCCTCCAGTGAATGACTCTCATCAGATCCTCAAGAAACACACATGCTTTACTCCCAATCCAAAAGGGCAAGTATGCACAGTATAAACTGGTGTTCAGCGTTCCGTTCCCTCTTGCTTCGCCCTTCAGCCTCTGGACTTGGGGCATGTCAGGCCAGTGTCAAACGTTTCAAATATGTGTAGCAGAGTACATGAGGTGCTTGGTATTTATGGTCCTACTGAAGGCTCCCTGCAGTAAGATTAGGGACAAGATCTTCAAAGACTGCTTCCGGGCTCAAGTATTAATTGCTTCAAAGAAAAACTTCACAGATTCTTTCCTAAATTTTTCACTGCCTTTGGTGATGCTGTTTTAGTGCAAGATTTTCAAGTGGCTAAATTTTTGTTGCAAATTTGCCTCTTGATTTATCAGCTTACTTTAGGATTTCCCATCTATGATCTCTTGCAACCTCTGTCAAAAAGTTTCTTACATCTTGTCATACTAATACAAATCTGTAGAAACAGCTCTCATTAGTGAGCACCAAGGACATAAAGCAAAGAAAACTCATTCTCTACAAGCATACTATTAACAACTTCGCCGTTTGATTATGCACAAGAATGGAACACTGGCCTGTCCATGGGACTCTTGACACAAGAAAACAGCCTTGAGTTCCAGCTCAGTTCAAGGGTTTCCACTGTATCATGTTTATGTTAACTGAATAACTTGCAAAAGAAACAGGATCCTGAATTTATCTTTCTGTCCAAACCTCATGTTAATAAAAGTATAATTAATTTTTTTTTAATCTTTTTGAGACAAGGTCTTGCTATGCAAGGCCAGTTCAGGCTGGCCTTCAGCTCACTTTGTAGCCCAGGCTGGTCTCGAACTCACATCGATCCTCCTGTCTCAGCCTCCCCAGTGCTGGGATTACAGCGTGTACCACCACGCCCAGCTAATATAACTAATTATTAATAAAATATTACAGCCTTGTTTAGATTTGAGTCTATTGAAAGACTATTCCCTTCAAATTTCACCCAAACTCCACCCCTCCCCAACCTCTACAAAACCTTTATCATTCCCTTTGTTTGCCAAGGCTTTCTCAGGGCCTTGCCAGTGTGCTTTATAACAAGCTCATAAACCCAACCCAGTCAGACTGCAGGTTTGTTTCTGCCGAGGTCCAGGTGTTGCATGATATCAGTAACAAGCAGAAGTTCAGAGCGTGGGTTCCGTTTCCAGCTCTCCCTCCCCTCTGCCTCAAGTCACACAAATTTAGCACCACCGATGACTATGCCATAGCCTGAGTCAACCAGAATCCTGCAGTTAAAACCTATATATATGCAAGAACAGAAATGTCTGTAGTTTGCAGCAAAAGAAGAAACCAGTAATTTACATGTGCCATTCATTTGCCAGGATATTTAAATTACCTGGAAGACTTTTTCAGATTACAGAAGTTAAGATACAGTATAATTCTTCCTACTGTTCTGTCTCCATAGACCCATTCCTGACTCTTCCTTCTCACAGCAGTGATCCTGACGAGAGCAGAATACAATCTGATAAGCAATTCTCAGTTGCTGAATGTACTCTTAGCTAAAAATGCCAGCTTGATCTTGTTTGGAAGAGAGGTGGCTGTCCCCATGATAGAGAAGCTTTCCCTGATTTATTCACAGCTTTATCCTTAAAGATCTGACTCATCAGAAATATCCAGTGAACATCTGCTGAGCTCTTTCATTTGGAATATATCCATCCATTGCACCTGAGCAAGAAGCATTCATCTGTACTACAGCAAAACCTTGGTCTGCAAGCATAATTCACTCTGGGAACATGCCTGTAATCCATAGTACTTGTATACCAAAGTGAATTTTCCCACAAGAAATAATGAAAACTCAAATGATTCATTACAAAACCCAAAAATAGTCATATAAAAAGGATTATAGATATCATTGTATAATATAATATACATTTTGTAATATAATGTAATATGTTAAAGAAAATACAAAATATTTTTAAAAAATTAACCTGCACTTAGCTTTGAAAACTTTTGTGGCTGGCATGAACGAGCCAAGAGAGAAGAGGGCTAGAGTGTAGGATGACTGTCACTATTACTAGTGAAATCACTGCTATTTGCTCAGTGTGATCCTTTTTGTGCAGCTTTAACAAGGAATCAGTCCAATGACAGTTGCTTTTGCCTCCTTTTGATGATTTTGCAGAAATGTGACATTGCATTGTCCTTAAACAGATCCATCGCTTGCACTGATAAAGCCTTATTTGAGTGGTGCTTTTGTATACAACTTTGTACTGTTTTCCACGTTTTCCACAGCTCCCTAATCTCATTTGAAGTACAGGATTCCTCCATCTTTTTCTCCTCCTCCTGTGCAGACCGTGTCTCCTTCATAACCTCTCACTGCTGGGAGATGACTACCTACAATCCCACAGTGAGGAGAAAGAGACAGAGGGAAGAGAGAGGAGGGGAGGGAAGGGAGGTAGAGAGAGGAGGGCAGGGGAGGAGAGGGGAGGACAGAGCCATTGGCTCAGTTGTAATCATATGATGTTGGGCCTTGCAAACTACTTGTATTGAATGACATCATTCATTTATCAAGTTCAACTTTATTAAAAATGTTTGTTCATCTTGTAAAACACTTCCAGAGCAAATTAATTGCATCCCAAAGTTTTATTGTATTAGCAGCGACAGGGGTCCATTCTATTCATTTTTTGTCTATGTGGTAAAGCTTCGCAATTACTTTTCCCTGTGTTGTCAATCAGCTGCTCCCCAGAGACTTCATTGTCACTGCAGAGCTACCCAATAACTGCACAGAAGGGAAGACAGCATGATAGATGAAGTGTCTGAAGTCTGGATACAGACCCCCATGTGTACTGACTTACTTGAGAGCCTCAGCCTCTGCTGTGGCTTAGGTCTTGTGGCCCCCATAGCCTCTCACATGTGGAAGGTGATTGGATCATGTGGGCACTAAACTCACCAACAGACTCGTCTATTGGGGAGTTCATTGTGTAAAAGTCGCTGGAGGTGTGTCCTGCTTCCTGACCGCGTAGGGATAGGCACCCTTTCCTTTGCCATGTCCCTCTTCCATCCTTTTTCTGTCTGAAAGCCAGCTGACCTAGGGCTAAATCCACTGAAACCAAACCAAAATAAACCTCACTTACTTTAAATTGTGGGTGCCAGGTGCTGTTTCCAACAATGCAAAAGTGCCAAGCAGCCTCATAAGCTACCAAATGTGTCTAGTAAAATAGCCAAGGACTTCTCAAGTGATTAAAGACGCTAATTGCCTAAATGCTAACCTAGAGAGCCTTGGTCAGTTTGTGATTTATTCTCTGGCTGCTCTAACAGGGTGTACCCTCTAATAAATATGTCTATCTGCTAAGGCTTAAGGGTCCCCTTCCAAAGTTGTGTTACAATTGACTCGCCATTGGAAAAGCACTGGCAAGTGAGCCTTGCACAGGTGGGCAGGTCACAAGGTCACCACTCTCACAGCTGCCATTGCAGGAGTAGATCAGCTATAAAATTAAGCTTGGCCTCTTGCGCTTTCCCTTCAACCTGCATTCTTGGGTGCTCTCTTGCCAGACAACGCTCTCCACCCCATGAAAATGTAGCAGGAAGGCCGTTGGCAGATGCCAGACCTCAGAATTGAACCTCCTGGCCTCCTGGAATAAATTGTGTTAAGTTTCCAGGCTCAGGTATTCTGATACAGCAACACAGAATGGACTAAGATAAGGCCTAGTCAAAATACACATACATATGTGTATAAGTACATATGCATGTGCACTGTGTATAAATACACATATATTTATGCAAATATTTAATATGAATATTTAATCAGTAAATATTATTTGCATTTGCAGATTCTTATAAAAATATGTATGCACACCTATATAACATACATTATATATAAAACACATGCACATAGAGAACAAAGCTATCTTAAGCTGTACAAGACCCTATCTCAAATAAATAAAATACTTGGATTTTATGTTCAACCAACCAAATTTCATCCTTCCTTTGACAATCCTTAGAAAGCTATAAATGTGAAATACATTATTATAGTTTTAAGGCATTGTTCATACCTATAATGTTTGAAATTGGCAGCAGAAAATAACTTTTAAAAAGTGTTATTCCTTGGGGGGGCCGGGGAGATAGCTCCGTGGCATAAGCACCTTCCTGGTGAGTGCGAGGTCATGAGTTCAAACCCTGGTCCCACCACAAAAAAAATAATAAAATAATAAAATAAAAGTATTATCCTGAGAAAAAATTCAAAAACTCTAGCATGATCATAAATTGATCATACACAATACTAAAAAAAAAAAAAAAATCAGTCTCATCACTTGTTAGCTGTCCTTATGATATTAAAATAAAAACACCTCTGAATTGTAACATATATGATGTGGGAAGCATTTTCCATTCAGAAAGAAAGGCACTGATAGAAAAGCTGAAGAAAATCTATGTACAACAAGAGAGGAGTCGCTGGGATCTGTACTTAATTAAATTCACTCATCTTTTTGTACTTACTGTGTCCTGTCCCCAAGGGCACGGCACAGGCAGCCGCTCTGTACCACACACAACACCCCAGCATGTCTTTAATTAATTTGCACTGAGCTGGAAAGGAGACGCCTCCTCTTCTCACCACCTGAAACCTAACCCTTGCTCCACCATGAATTAAGAAGTGCATTGAAGGTAACCCTAGAAAACACCCATAGTGCCTGCGCAGCCAGCAGATGGCTTGTGCCCACAAAGGAGAGGTTTCTGGGACTCAGGCTGCTCTTCCAGCAAAGATACTATTTTAAAAATTGGGGCTCTTGCTAGATTGTTTCTATCTTAAAACTAACCAGTAGCTTCTTCCTATCACCTTCATCGGAAAATTCTCTCTCCCAAAACAAATGTGGTGGCACACACCTATAAGTCCCCAGCTACTCAGGGGGCTGAGACAGGAGGATGCAAGTTCAAGCCCATAGACACCAACATCACAAAAATCTGCTTTTAAGTAAAAGTTAAAACAGGGCTGGGGAAGGTAGTGCAGTGATAGGAACACTTGCCTAGCATGTATAAGACCTGTGTTTCATCCCAGTGTCACCAAAAAAAAAAAATCTTTCTCTTTGGGAGATGAGCAGAAAACAAAGGAATTTAATAGGTGAGTCTCTAGCACAAGTGAGTTTCAGGTAAGATTTTTTTTAAGGGCCAGCCAAATAGCTCAGCAGATTAAAGCACCTATAAGCAAGCACAGGGACCCGGGGTTTAATCCCCAGGCCCGCCATGCCAGCCCCGCCCCTGGGCACACTGAGATGGCAATTGAGACCTGGCGTGGTGGCACAGCCTGCAATCCCAGCTCTTGGAAGGCTGTAAACAGGCAGATCACTATGAGTCTGCTCTAGTCGTGAGATCCTGAATACGCTGTAGACGATTTCCTAAAAAACATTACAACAACAACAACAAAAAGGATTGTGTTCAAAAGATATGTAACCAAAAAGGTATATAGAGACATTAAATAAAGACATTAAATTAAGACTACATTAAATTAGACTACTAAATTAAGACTGATAACACAGCCAAAAAATTGCCTGAAGAGGTTGATGTTTCCCCAGAGGAGAATAATGTAAGCTATGCATAATTTACAGTTTCCATTGTGCTTTGTAAATAATCAAATAATAATTTTTAAAACTAAAAGCATCTGTGCTCTTTCTAGTACTAAATAATTCAATTTCCCAGTATTGTATTTCTCCTGGAATTCATCAATATTATTATGTGTTGATATTTCAGCTTACTTAAGTCATTTGTGGCTGTCATTCATCCCAGAAATATTTACTGAGCCTACTAGGTGTCAGATATTGCAGTAGGTACTAGATTAAGGGAGAAGAAAACATGTTTCAGTCTAAATGCAAAGCCTCAAGGAGAGCAATGGGGAACCTTCTAGAGCTTTCAGTGATAAAACAGCCAGCTAGGCACAGCAGCCTTAGGGTTCCATACCTGCCGTAGGAGTTCTCAGAATTCTGAGTTTGCATTTAGCATCAATCCAAATATGGGCTTTTCCCCAGTTCATTCATCTGCAGTGTAACAGAAGGATGATACAAGCAAGTGGACTAAGGATTGTAGATGGAAACAAGGAGAAATAAGAGCAGCGGTTCATAGGTCAGATTAAGGCATCCACCCATCCAGCAGAGCCTTCATGAAACAGGAGGGTGTGGTGGGTTGGCCACTGCTGGGCAACTTGCAGACCTTTGGGCCTTCTCAGAGCAGATCCTTGAAACAGACTTGCATGAGATGTTGTCGTGGGCTCTAGACCTTCAGTAGAACTCACTGTGGGGCACTGCCATGGACTCTAGGGCCTCAGCTGGATTCTCTGAGTCTGGTGCATGGACAGATTGTGTGCACTTTTTTATACCTGGCTCTTTGGGTGACTTATAAAATAATCCTATGAACTGTGTGTCCTATATTCAGTTACTTCCCTTTCAATCTCTGAAGACAATAGAGATATTACACAAATTCTAGCATCTACATGTGCTTATAAAATGGCAGCAAATCTAGGACAAATGACTCTGAAGAAATTAAAAACTGTTAAAGAATCACCAAAGGAGAAATTTGCCCCTTGAGCCCTGACTGACAATGCCAGCATAGATACCAAAGCTAGCAGTCTGACCTTGGAAAACTTGTATAGTTCTCTGAGGATATTTACTTATTAAAAAGATATGCACTGAATCATAAGCCGATGATGTCACCAACTGTAGTTACAAACACAGTTTATAACTTAACATTCAAATCAGTTGCCAGCATTTCAAAAGCAGGAGGTTGCATGAACAAGTCTAGTTTACTGGTTTCTACTTTTTTTGGATATAGGTTCTCGCTATGCAGTTCAGATTCATAATGATCCTCCTGTCTCAGCCTCCACAGTGTGCACCACCATGCTCAGTTCAGAGCTGGCATGACGTTCCCAGGATTCTGGGGCCGGCACAGAATGCAGTACCAAGGATTAAACCCAGGTCTTTGCTCTTGCCAGGCAGGCATTTAGACCGCCAAGCTATCTCCCCTGCCCCTACTAGTTGCTACTTTCAAGAAAAAAAGCTCTGGCCCCATTATGCATTCCCTCCTGGCAACGTTTTCCAGGAGCAGAGACGGGGCCCTTCTGAGCTGGCATGCTTTGCAATTTGCCATGCACATGCGCAGCAGATGGCCTCTCATTCTCCTGGGATGCTAGATAGCTCCTAAACTAGATAAGTTTTTAAGAACCTCTTATTACATATGAACTTTTGCAAGTAGAATAGAGAAATCTCCCACCCAAATGAAGTCCAAAACAATACGTGTAGAGCTAGTGGGATAGCTCAGCAGTCTAAGCACCTGCCTAGCAAGCACAAGGGATTTGATCCCCGATACCACATGCTGTGCTGGCCCAGCACTGTGCTGGCCACCAAAATTGGGCATGGTGGCGCACACCTGTAATCCCAGTGCTGGGGAGGCTGAGAAAGAAGAATGGCTAGAAATTCAAGCCTCATAGTGAGACCCTGTGCCAAATAAATAAGCTTTTTTCTTAATCTTTTTGAGACTGGGTCTCGCTATGCAGTTCAGGCTGGCCTTGAGCTCACTTTGGTAGCCCAGGCTGGTCTCAAATTCACACTGATACTCGTGTCTCAGCCTCCCAAGTGCTGGGATTACAGGTGTGTGCCACCACGCCCGGCTAAGATTTTTAAAAAATAAAAAATAAAAGAAATTCAAAATAATTCATGTAAACACTCTCAAAGTAAATTGAAGGCAGAGGTGAAAGAATCATAAGTTTGAGCCTTTCTCTGGGCAGTTCAGTAGATTAAGAAGACCTTGTCTCAAAACAAAAAATAAAAAAAGGTCTGGGGTTGTAACTCAGTGTGAAGGTCCTAAGTAATCTCCAGTACCACAGTAATAATAATAATAATAATAATAATAATAATAATAATAATAATAATAACAACAACAACAACTACCACAACCATTGGGAAAGCATCAGATAAATCCCAATAGTAGAATGTCCTACAAAATACCTGGTTCTCCCCAAACTGGGTTCACTTCAGAGAAACCATGGAAGTTTTGCCACATTGATTCAGGCAAGGAGAGGAGTCAGACCACCTAGCAGAGGTCTGGGGCAGTCAGTGATTGGAGGGCGCCAACACGCTGACCTCTCCCAGCCTGAGAAGTTGGTGCCCTGCTGCATAATTAGGACAAGGTGCCCTTCCTCAAGATGCCCGACTTACATTTGTTGGAAATTTGTTAAAATATACTGATTGAATTAGAATGCGACAGTTCACTGATTTCTGTCTGGCATATGTTATGATAAAAATACAAAAGGATGTGATCACGGCATCCTGTAGTGTCCACAAAGCCCCACGACCACGTGTGGCTGCTCCAGGGGCCATTGTCTGTCATGAGCACGGGTCAGCTATTCAGAGTCCTGGAGGCCTGAGCGTACTTCCCTGCCTTGCTATGTCCAATTTCCCAACAGAGCAGGCCTTCGAGTGATCACAGGTAATCATTACTTGGTTTGCTTGGGGTCAAAACAAAGAACCCAGCTCCTGGACTGATCCTATAATTGCAATTTCCTCAGGCATAGTAAGGAGGATAATGGCATCCAACACACAGGAGTGTCACAGTCACTGAAGGAGATGATGCATCAAAGCATTGAGCACAGGGCTGATAACGAGGCAGATAACGAGGTCTCCACAGCACCTACTTCTTTTTTCCTTCCCTGTATGAACACAGCATGACTCATCAGAGGAAGTCAGGGTGCTCCATGCAAAAGTGGATTATTCATCTGGATAATTACCAGGATTATCCTGGTGAAAGAGCTCTCAGGTTCACCCAGCTGGGCATTTCTGTGGGAAACTTGCTTCACCTGAGAAATGCTAAATCCAAGCATGTCCCTGCTCTAATAGGTGCTTTCTCTTCACAAATTATATGGCAAGAAGTGCTTTATGACTTATGTATTAGTACCAGCTTACAAAGGTAATGTGATGGAGCTTTACAAAGCTATGTCAAAGACCTTTTCATACTTGAAAAAGTTTAGCTTGCATTATCTACTTAGCCTTGAGACTCTGGAGCTTGAAGTCTACAGTTTTATTTATTTCACATGGGTACAGTGAAATAAATTCAGAATATAAATTCAGAGATAATATTTGAGTACTAAAAATTAAAAATGCTATCTATAAAAACACACACTTTAATCTTCCAAAGTATTCTTCTGGGGCCTTCTTTTGCCTCAAGAAGGGAAATTACTCTGATTAAAGTTCCCTAAGAGGCCCTTTAACATCTTTGAGTCAAACACAGGATGACTCTGTTCAAAAGAGTCAGTGTCATAGGAGAAGAAATGCTAGAGATCAGCATGAATTGAAGGAAGAGGTGTCCTGGAGGAGGGAGTTTCTACTGAGGTTCCTCTCTGAGCCAGCAAATAACTGCATGTGTTTGGGGGAAATATGAGGCCACCAGCTGGAACATAAGATTTCTGTAGGGAACAGTTTTCTGTAGGGGCACCCGTGCAATGACCTAGATCACAAGGCTGAAATTTGAACCAGTTCCTAAAATCAATAAAAATTACTCAAGAGTTTTTGGCTTTGGAGGAAACTTTTATTTTAAGAAAATTAATCTAATAAGGCTACAAAAACTATTTCAAAATAAATTGAAAATTATTTCTATGTTTTACCATGAAAGTAAAGAAGATTCTTTCATTAAGCTTTCTTAAGAAAATTTTTTTTTAATAAATACCTACTGACATTACCAGTTACTTACCAAAAATGGGGGAAGTCTCGTTGAAATCGCTACACATACTGTTATTTCCTCTTTGCTTTCCATACTTTTAATTATTTAGGGTGGGTCCTAAATCTTTGCTTCACAATAGTTAATGCTGAGCTGTATGTTTCCACTAATTTAGAATACTCAATTTCTACCTTAAACCATATATTACTCTCATTTCAATTTTTAATATCTGATGGGATTCTATTGCAGAGTTTTGTGACAAAAGAGGCTTCTGGGGTGACTCCTGCCAAAGTTCCTCCTCTTTCTCATAACCACAATGCAACTCTGGGGACAATTCCCTGCTGCTGAGCACAGTGAAGAAAGCCCTCAGGTTCAGCACCCATCCAGACAGATTGTGTGAGAAGCTTCCTGTCCTCCAGGTAGCCCCTGGCCTCCAGAGATCTAGCCCAGTCCAACACATGGACATGGAAGATTTGAACATTTCATGGGGCTGGTGGAAACCAGAATGAAAAGATGTCATTTCAAATATAGCAATAAATTTCTGTCCTGCAAAAACTAGAGCGTAGGAGTTAGCTTCGGGGCAGGCAGTCCTGGGAAATAGAACAGCAACAACAACAACAAAAAGATTAATTATAAATATAGAAATGCAAACTAAGGAAATATCCATGAATCATCTAGATGTCCGTGTTACTCATTTGCATTGGGTCCAAATCTGTCTTGCCTTGTGTAAAGGTTGAACCTTTTCACTGTCATTCTCAACATTCAGATAAGATATTCCTCTGCAGGAATGTTCTATAAAGATTTCTTCAGTGTGAACTATGAAGATAAGCCATTATTTACTTTTATAGGTGTGTGAGTGCTTAATCATTAAGATATACAAGACATAAACATGCTTTCTGAGAAGCTTATGGAGATGAGGGTTACATTTTGTGCCACCTCAGGGTCATGTGACAAGATGAGTCACCCAGCCAGGGAGAGGACCAGTCTAGCATCTTCCATCAGGAGCCCTGCATTCCAGGCCTGGGGAGGCACTGTCAGTCAGTTGACACTGGCAGAGAGAAGGAGAGAAAATGTAGGTGGAGCCTCTGCTATGCAAAGTAGATGGGCTATCACTACTCATGCAAAGGTGAGGGTGTTTTGTGCTCGCTGTCCTAAAGGGGTGGCACTAACATACACATTTGTCAGAGGCCTGCAGGTCATCAATTTTTTCTTGTCTCTCTAAACAAAATGCCCACAACCCTGGTGGCCAGTCCCCAATCTCTTTCCCACTCCCACATCACACTACATAAAATAAAGTATACAAGATAACAGGAAAAATAAAACTTACTAAGACAGAAGTAAAATAATAGATTCTGCCCAGCAACCAGGCCTGGTATGGGAGTGCAACTTCACCCATCAGACAGGCCCAGTGTGGAAATCTGCCACAGAACTCCCTGCAGAGAGACTAGAGATAAGACCTACCCAGCTGACCTAGGAGCAGAACATCTTGCCAGAGTAGCACAGCAGGTTCACCTCCAAGGGCTACAGCAGGAAGAAGTGGAGCTCAGCAGCCACACCCCTCAAACCCACCTGGATGAGTTTGAACTTGATAGATCCAGACCTGGTGCTGAGGTAAGAACTCTACCAAAGCTCTAAACCAGAAGTCAGAAGGCAAGGCTATACAAAATGACAAAGAGAGGGTGTAAAATGTGCTCTCAGGTCCCAAGCCCACCCAGAAAAAATACAGGAGACAATAGCAGAGAATAAATTGGAAATCACACACCTGAAATATCTGAAATAATAGCATCTGAAATAAGACATGGTATGATATTTTCTCTTAGATTTAGAAACTTTATTTATTTATTAATTTTTTGTCTTTTTGAGACAGGGTCTCACTATGCAGTTCAGGCTGGCCTTGAGCTCACTTTTGTAGCCCAGGCTGGTCTCGAACTCATACTGATCCTCCTTCCTCAGCCTCCCATGTGCTGGGATTATAGGCATGCACCACCTTGCCTGGCTGCCCAGTATAATTTCTTTTTTTTTCTAGAAACTTTAAAAAGAATATATATATATATATATATATATATATATATATATATATATATATATACAAGAGAGTTAGGATAGATATACAGCTACTTTGTCTTAGTTCATTCAGAATAAAAGTTTATACTAATATTGTTTAGACAAGATATCAGTTCTGCATCTTGTCCTCTGAATAACTACTATGAAGACAACAA
>PVKN010010031.1:0-23102 GCA_004027915.1 Capromys pilorides
ATCCTTCAGCCTCAGTTTTCCTGTTTGTGTTTTTTGTTTGTTTGTTTGTTTTTGTACCTGGAATCAAACTCAGGACCTTGTGCTTGCTAGGCAGGTTCTGTGTTGCTGACCTAAAAATATATCCTTGGACTTGCCTCAGTCTTTGAAGTGCTAGAACTACACAGGTGCACCACCGTACATGGCTAGATTCTTTATTTTGAGACAGGATCTTCAGCAGGTAGAGGTGGCACATACCTGTAGTCTCAGCTCTTGGGAAGGCCGAGGCAGGAGGATTGCCACAAATTTGAGGCAAGTCTGGGCTGATAGTGAACTCAGGGCCATCCTAAGCTATGCAGTAAGACCTTGTCTTAGAGAAAGATAGAGACAGAGTCTCTCTACCCAAGCTGGGTCAAAGTTGGAACTTTCCTGTCTCAGTCTCTCAGAGTGTTGAGATTATAGATACGTACCACTGCAGCCAGCTTCACAGTGCCTTTCTGAAAAAGCCAAGTTGTAGTTTGAGAACATCCCGTGCTTGGAATTAACACTGCTTTTTGGGTCACTGGTAGTATCTGTTGAGCTCTGGGGCCTTGGGGGTGGTGGGGGTGGTTTCACACCTGGCCCTGAGATCATCTTAACCTGAACCCACTTATTTCTAGTGCCCCCTGCCTGGACACTTGCACTTGTTTGCCTCAGCTGTCCTCCTGGCATATAGCCCCTGCCTAAGTGGAATCCCAGCCCAGATACCCCTTGCTTCCTACTAGAACATTCTATTGACTCCAGCTCATTTTGTGTCCCCTCTTTTTCCTCGAGTGGCCGTACTTCTGAATACGAGTTCAGTTTTCTAGCCAGTTGGGCCTGTCCCCACTACTCAGAAATGCCTGCTCTGTCTTAGCCTCATCCTTTAAGGACACTGTGGACAGTGCTGCAGGTGCCTCCTAGCCCATGCTCCAAGTGCCTCAACATAGGCTGGTAACAGCAGCCATTCTCTGGGCCTCTTCCTTTGGGCCTGGCACTGAAGGAGGCAGAGGTGAAGAGGTGCATGCCAGATGCCAGATGGGTCAAAGCGTAGAAGGTGTTGCCTAAGGCTCATCTTCCTGGGCCACTCCTTGCTGTCATTTCCTTGAGACTGAGCACCTACAGTGTGTGGCCTTGCTGTGTGGAGGGCTCAGCTGGCCTGTTCTCCTGGGACCTTGTCCTTTTCTGATTGGTGTTGTTTTGCAGACCTTGAGATTGTCTGCAGGGCTGTATGCATTGGCCAGAAAGTAGTTGAGAGGCAGCTCTGTTTTTTTTTGTTTTTTGTTTTTTTTGTACTTAGTACAGGGTCTACAGTGTCTAACTACACATAATTAGACTTGTAGTGATTCTCCTATTGTCAGCCTCCCAAGTGCTGGGATGACAGACACGTGCCACCACGCCCAGTCTCAATTGCTATCTCAGTGTGCCCGGGGGGGTGGGGCTTGCACCGTGTGCTGGGGCTGGAGCCCAGCCTCTGCGTCTACCAAAGCAGGTGCTTTAATCTGCTGAGCTATCTGGCCATTCCTATGAGGCAGCTCTTTGTTTGATCCAGTGTTCTTGGTAATAATATTCACATCTGTGCTGTGGGGGTGGCATACTGTTTTGGCCTTTTTGACTGAAATGCTGACTTGTTAGAGGAGTTAACAGCTGAGGAACTTTTTAGACTACACATTTCAAATACTGGGATCTAAATTTGATAATGGTGCCTGTAGTCCCAGATATATAGGAGTTTGAGGCAGGAGAATTGCTTGAGTCTAAGTATTTGAGACCAATCTGGGTAACCTAGTGAGACCTCATCTGTAAACCAATCCAGGTTGCCAATGAGTGTGGCAAATGTGGCACAGGCTGGTCTCGAACTCACACTGGTCCTCCTGCCTCAGCCTCCCAAGTTCTGGAATTATAGGCATGAGCCACCATGCCCTGCTCTTCTTTCTTTTTTTTAATGGATTTGATACAGAGTCTCACTGTGCAGCTCAGACTCATAGGATCCTCCTGTTTTCAATCCCGCAGTGCTGGGATTACAGGCTTGACCACCACTGCCTGGTCTGGTGACCGGCTAGGCATGCCCCGGGTAGAAGGTGGGCCAACATGGCATGTGGTTCCGGGGATCAAACCCCAGTCCCTGTACTTGCCTAAGCAGGTGTTTATTCTGCTGAGCTATCTCACTGGTCCTTTGAATGTCTTCTTTCTGACCTTATGGCTGGGCACTGTTGACACTTCCACAAGTCAGCTGCTTTTCTTATTTTTTGGTACCAGGAATTGAACTCATGACCTTGTGCTTGCCAAGCAGGTGCTTGTGCCTCTGAGCTATCTTGCCAGCCCCAACTGCCTTCTTATGGCCACTGGTCAGTGGCCTTGGAAGCAGGAAATAGTAAATGACAGGTCACAGGTACCACCATAAGAGTGGCCAGGTCATGGTGGGTCTCTTCCTGCAGAGACTAAGGTGACAGTGAGAGACAGGACATTTTCAGTGATGAGCCCTGGACCTTTGTTCTACTTGGGGATGTCGTTTTTCCTCCTTGCTTACAGGAGCTGGGCCTGTCTCTTCATTCCTGAGCCAATTGCATAGATTGGCCCCTGGCTAGAACCTGGAAACATTTCCCATAGTTTTTGTTTGTTGTTTGTTTTCATTTTTTTAGACAAGGTTTTCTTATAGAGTTCAGGCTAACTTTAAACTACTGTGTAGCCCAGGCTGGCCTTGAAATTGTGGTTATTGTCCTACTTCAGCCTTCCAAGTGGTAGAATGTGCTCCCTCCACTTGAGTAGTAAGTTCCAGGTAGCATAGCATGCCCAAGCCAGGGTTCTTTCCTTTGTAAGTGGTGGGTAGGTGATGCTGGAGGTCCTAGCCATGCCTCTGCCTTGCCTGAGCTGGGCCATTTGCTCTTTGCAGGTGCGACTGTGCCACTTCCACTCTGCGCTGCTGCGGACCAGATGGAAGCCATGGCTGTGCCCAGCTGCATTTTTTGGGAGGAATTTCAAGGGCCTGGCTACCAGGTAGTCCCCTCTAGACTTGTGGGTGGTGTCCATCTACCCAAGGCAAGTAGATAACCATATCTGTGGGCAGACGGGCAGTGCAGGGGCCCAGGTTGGACTGAAAGTATTTCCATGTCCACAGTAGTGCCCTGGAGCACGAGGCCAACACAGGGTGTGCAGGGGTGGGCTTGCTATGGCTGAGCACTGTGTAAACGATGGGAGCAGCCTGAGAAGGGAGGGCGGGAGGCTCTGAGCACAGGCTTCTCCAAGGGTGGAAAATGATTGCCACAGGAGCTGGTCTGGGCTGGCAAGGTGAGGCCCTTGCTGTGTGTAGATCCTGTAAGCCCAGCAGCCTGGAGTGAGGCCTGGTGCTGGGGGAGGCATCACCCCCAGCACCCACTGTGACTCCCTACAGGACTTCAAAACCAAGGCCATTGTGGAGGTGGGCATTCTCTGCCACAGCAGTGGGGCTGCCCTTGCTCCTCGGAGTCCGTTATGTCATGGCAGAGGCACAGGAGAAGAGGAGGATGCGGCTCATGGTGGATGGCATTGGGCGGTTTGGCAGGTAGGAGGGTTGGGGTAGTCTCCCCTGCTTGTCATGGGAGGCTGTGAGGTTCTACTGCAAGGGGCAGCCAACACTGGATGTACCATGCTCAGCAAATCAGTCTTGGTCCTTGGGGTGGAAACTCCAACTAGTTGGAGAGAACAGCTGTCTGTCCTGTCCCCCAGCCTATTTCAGGTGAAGTAGTGTCCCAGATGGAGCTGCTGGCTACCCCTCTCCTAGCACCTGAAGTCTTTTTCTTTTCCTTTTTGAGACAAGGTCTTGCTATGTAGTTCAAGCTGGCCTTGAGCTCATTTTGTAGCCCAGGCTGGCCTCGAACTCATAACCGTCCTCCTATCTCAGCCTCCTGAGTGCTGTGATCACACACCTTTAATCCCAGCATCACATACTCTAGTTTCAGCTACCGCTGAAAAAGCTTGTTGAGCGCATGAGGCTCTGGGGAGACATCTAGACACAAACCATAAGGGCTGGCCAGATAGCTCAGTGGACTAAAGTGCCTGCTTAGGCAGAGCGCAGCAGCTGGGGTTCGATCCCTGGCGTGCCATGTCGGCTCCGCTGTGGGACCATGCTGAGCCAGTGATTGAGACTGGGAGTGGTGGTGTGTACCTGTAATCCTAGCACTTGGGAGGCTGAAAACAGGAGAATTACTACAAGTCTGATCTATATAGTGAGACCCTGTAGACCCTGCAGATCCTATACCAAGTATAAATTAAAAAATAAAATAGTAATAAAAATAAAATAGCCACAAAGCCCTACTGAGACACACTTTTTGGGCACTGTCTATGGGCATTGAAAAATGCTAGTTAGCCCAAAGGGCCTTTGAGCTGGAAATGGGGATGGGTCCCTGATGGAGGTTGCCGTTCTCCAGCCCCGAGCACCTGCTGCCTCCTGCCTAGGTCCCCTTCCCAGGGAGGATTTAGGGCTCAGCTCTTCAGATATGTTATCCAGCGCTTCCCTGGAAGTGATTGCCAGCCTTGAGAACAGAAGCTCTCGCCATGCCAGTCTCCCTTGTTGGCAGGTTCTGAGCAGTGTGTCCTCTGTCCCCATAGCCAAAGTTCAATGAGGGCAGAATCTCAAGTCCTCCCTCTGCTTCTGTTATCACTGCCGCCCTATGTGTAAGGACCTTGGTGGCTCCTGGAAAACACTGTGTGGCTAACTCCCTGTCACTGCTGCTACTCCTCATGTGGAGACCTGAGCCTTCTGGACTCCCTTAGGGAAGTTATTGGGCTTCCTAGCTTGCTTCTGGGCTGTGGGTGTGGCTCTCAGTTTCCCTAACAGTCTGCGTGTTCTTGCCACTCAGTGAATGCCGTGTGCCAGGTTAAGCAGCCCCAGGGAGCATCCGTGCTGGCACAGGAAAGGGGTGAAGGTGGCACCCTCAGGCAGGTGTACTCACCACAGCCAGAGAGCTGGGAATGTGTGGGTGCAGAACAGAGATGAAGGGTGTTGGAGGTGGTACCACATGGTGAATTCAGCAGGTAAAATCCAGGCTTTTGTATATGACACACAAGGACATACAAGTACATGCCCAGTGCCAAATGAAAGCAGCTTGAAGATGGGAAGTTATGCGTAGGGCAAGTCATAGCCAACAAAAATATGGCACAACGAGGGCTAGGGAGATAACTTGGCAGTCTGACTGGCAAGTGCAAAGACCCAGGTTTGATCGCTAATACCACATGCCACGCCAGCCCCCAGAACTCCAGTGTGTCGAGCTGGCCCTGAAACCAGGCATGATGATGCACCTTTGTAATCCCAGTGCTGGGATTACAGCGCTGAGGCAGGAGGATCAGTATGGAGTCCGAGCTGCATAGTGGGACCTTGACCTTGTACCAAGTTAAAGAAATAAAGCTGGGCATGATTGCGCATGCCTGTAATCCCAGCACTTGGGAGGCTGAGGCAGGAGGATCAGTGCAAGTTCAAGACCAGCCTGGGCTACAGAAGTGAGCTCAAGGCCAGCCTGAACTGCATAGCGAGACCCTGTTTCAAAAAGATAAAAAAAAAAAAAAAAGAAAGAAAGAAAGATTAAAAAAAAATATGGCATGACAGAAAAGTGGTGTGGAATGACAGAAAAGCAAGAGGACTGCACACAACACAGCACACCACAACCCCTGATAAATCAGGCTTTTGGAATTCAAAAGGATATGTACCTCAGCTCGGTGGCTCACTATTAAGTATGACTGACAGGAATCATGACAGGGCCTGTGTCAACTCCAGGCGCTCAGCACACATGCCTGTTCTGGCTATTCCAGAATCTACTTTGTGGTTTTGTTTTGAGGCGAGTTTGAAGTGTGTAGTACTGGTTGGCCTCAAACCTTTTTTTTTTAAAGAAATTTTATTCGTTCGTTTGTTTGTTTGTTTGTTTAATGGGACTAGGGTTCAAACTCACGACTTTATACTTGCCAGGCAGGCACTTGTGCCACAGAGCTATTTCTCCAGCCCTTATTTATTTATTTATTTATTTATTTATTTATTTATTTTTTTTTTGTCTTTTTGAAACAGGGTGTCGCTGTGCAGTTCAGGCTGGCCTTGAGTTCACTTTTGTAGCCCAGGCTGGTCTCAAACTCACATCCATCCTCCTGCCTCAACTTTCCAAGTGCTGGGATTACAGGTGTGTGCCACCATGCCCGGCTTATTTATTTATTTTTATTTTTTTTTTTTTTTATTTTTGTGGCCAGCTCAGCCCAGCCTGGGGGCAGGGCTGGCATGGCATGTGGTGCTGGTGATTGAACCTTGGTCCCTGAACACTTGCCTAAGCTTGCCTAAGCAGGTGCTTTGGATCACTGAGCTATCTCGCTGGCCCACAAACTTTTTTTTAATAAGACTTTTATTTATAGGTGCTTGCCGTTTGTTGACTACTTTTGTGTTTTTTGAGACAGGGTCTCGCTATGCAGTTCAGGCTGGTCTTGAGCTCACTTTGCAGCCCATGCTGGTCTCTAACTCACTACGATCCTCTGCCTCATCCTCCCAAGTGCTGGGATTACAAGCCTGTGTCACCAACCTGGCAGTGTTGACTTTATTTATTTATGTATTTATTTATTTATTTATTTATTTAGCGGTACCGGGGATTGAACTCAGGACCCTGCACTTGCCAGGCAAGCGCTTATTCTACTGAGCTATTTCCCCAGCCCAGTTTGTTGACTTTTTTAAAAAAATCAAATTGTAAACTTTTATTATAGATGAAAAATGAAGTTCTTAAAAATCTCAGTTAGACCAGATGTGAAACCATTTAAGAACCTTTAAAGGTATACTGAGAAAAACTAACCTTTTAAAAACAAACACATTTGTCATTATCAAAAAGAGATATCTTTAGGTAAAAATAATAAAAACCCCTTGCTGCATAGGTAATGCAGATAGTGCTAGTTATCTGGTCAATGGGCAAAAATCAGGCACTTAAAATCTTCAGTTCCAATCTCTTGTTCATTTCTTACTGCGTAGTACTGGCTGGCTGTGAGCTCAATATGTAGCTCAGGCTAGCCTCAAACTTTATTTTTTTTTTGAGACAGGGTATCGCTGTGCAGTCTGGGCTGGCCTATGTAGCCCAGCCCTTCCTCAGCATTGATAGTTCTCTAGAGTGATGCACAGAACTCAGGAAAGTGCATTTATTTGTTTGCTTGTTGATTTATCCTTGCAGTATTGGGATTGAATCCAGACCTTCTGCAGTGAGCTACATCCCCAGCCCTTTTCTTAGTTTAAGACAGGTTCTTTTTATTTTTGCGGGACCAGGGTTCGAACTCACGACCTTGCACTTGCCAGGCAGGCACTTGTGCCACGGAGCTATCTCCCCAGCCCCAAGACAGGTTCTTGATCAGTTGTCAAGTTGCCCAGGCTGAACTTAAACTTGTGATCCTCCTCCTTCAGCCTCCCAGAATACTAAGATTACAGGCTTATATCACTATGCCCTGCTTCTGTTAGGGTTTTCATGCTTAGGCATAGGTCACTGAATCATTGGCTTTTAGCTCCCCCAGACCTTAAACTTGAATCATGAGGGGCCGGTGAGATGGTTCAGTGGTCTAAAGCGCCTGCTTAGGAGGGCTCAGGCAACTGCGGGGACTGCGGTTCGATCCCCGGCACCACGTGCTGCGCCAGCGCCACCACCAGGGCAGGCTGAGCCAGCCACAAAATGAATAAATAAAGAAACAAACAAACACAACAAACAAATAAATAAATAAATAAAATTAAAAAAAAAAAAAAAACTTGAATCATGAGTTAGTCTTTTTGGTTGCAAATTTCATAAGCTCCTAGGACCCCATGAATAGCAGAGATGCTCCTGTCACTTGAGAGGTTTCAGATGTTTAGAGGCAGTCTCTAGGAACCAGGTCAAAGGCATAGCTTTTGGGTAAAGCTAATTCTTCACACAACAGTCTTGAAGACCACAGACCAGTGGTCTTGTACAACAGGGTGGAGGAACCATAGTCCTTGAGCCAAATGGAATCTCCCAGGGTGGCGGCTGCTTGTTATGACAGTAAAGCTTTATCATAATGCACAGTGCCCATGTCGTCCCAGAAGAGGCAGTTACCACAGTGTCATAGAGACAGCAGGGCCAGAGCTTGAAACAGTTACTGTGTAACCTATGGATAAAATATTTTTGTCTGTTGTCTCTCTTGGGATTGTTTTATATTTGCGAGTCTGATTCAGGTGATGTGTTCTTGTTGGGAACACTGTTGAAATGACACATGGTGCATTTTCAGTGTCTAGTCAGGTGATCATATGATCTGTCTCTTAAATTTCAACATTTTCCTCTCCTTGTCATTGATAAGTATCCAGGGGTGACACTTTGAGATGATGTTAATATCTGTCCTGTGACTCGCCTGCCTACAGAGAAGTCCCAAATAGAAGGATCAAAACGTGCTTATGAGCTCCTAGAGGGGTGGCAGGGATGAGAATAGACCTCAAGGGGGCTTGGGGAATGAGAGACCACACAGGAGTCCCAGTGCGTGGGCCTTGGCTGAGCCTACCTCTGCCCACAGGTCCCTGAGGATCGGCCTGAACATCTCTCTGGACTATTGGTGGTGTACCAACGTCATCCTGCGAGGGATAGAAGAGGTCTGTCCTCATGCCTGGGCATGTGGGAATATGCTGGAGGTGGTAGGTGCTGCGGGACTAAGGAAGTGGCCACCTGTCCCATCATCCCTTCCATGCCTCTGGTCAGAACAGCCCGGGGTATGTAGAGGTGATGTCTGCGTGTCACCAGCGAGCAGCTGATGCCCTGGTGACAGGAGCCATCCGCAATGGTGGCCTCTACGTGAAGCTGGGCCAGGGGCTGTGTGCCTTCAACCATCTGCTGCCACCAGAGTACATCAAGACCCTGCGTGTGCTGGAGGATAGGGCCCTCACACGTGGCTTCCGGGAGGTGAGCTCCACCCATGGGAGGGTAGGTGACAAGGATGGCCTGCTGCTGCAACTCCTGTTCCCATCAGGTGGATGACTTGTTCCTTGAAGACTTCCGGGTGCTCCCTCAGGAGCTCTTCCAGGAGTTTGAGTACCAGCCAATGGCTGCTGCGAGCCTGGCACAGGTGCACCGCGCCAAGCTACACGATGGCACCACTGTGGCTGTGAAGGTACCTGGGCTGTACGTCCAGGGATAGGCTCTTGGCATGGTGGCCATCCGGAACCTAGACAGAGCCTGCCCCTCTCAGGTGCAGTACATCGACCTGCAAGACCGCTTTGAGGCAGATGTGCACACACTGGAGGTCCTGCTGCGGCTTGTGGAGCTCATGCATCCCAGCTTTGGCTTTAGCTGGGTCCTACAGGTAGTGCTACCCCAGTAGGTGGGAGCCACATCCTCCAGGTGGTGAGAAGTTGGGTCTGGACTTCGCCCCCTAAGTACCTGTCTGGCTGCAGGATCTGAAGGGGACTCTGGCCCAGGAGCTGGATTTTGAGAATGAGGGCCGCAATGCTGAGCGCTGTGCCCAGGAGTTGAAGCATTTCCACTACATTGTGGTCCCCCGAGTGCACTGGGACAAATCTAGCAAGGTAGGCTGGCCTGCTCCTTCGCCGGGGTGGGGCAGCACCCATCTACTGAGCTTAGCCTCTCACTCTCTCCCAGCGTGTGCTGACAGCTGACTTCTGTGAAGGATGCAAAGTCAATGATGTGGAGGCGATCAGGAGCCAGGGACTAGCAGTACAGGATGTGAGTGCTACACACAGGGTAGGGTATGGGGTGTTGCCTGTGTCTATTTTATGTCCATCCCATTCTTTCCCCAGGTAGCAGAGAAGCTGATCCAGGCTTTTGCTGAGCAGATCTTCTACACAGGCTTCATCCACTCTGACCCCCACCCTGGCAATGGTAAGAAACCACCCCAGGGTGGGGTTTTGGTGGGGGTGGCATGAGCTGATGTGCTGTGTTTGTAGTTTTGGTGAGGAGAGGCCCAGATGGGAAGGCAGAGCTTGTGCTGCTGGACCATGGGCTCTACGAGTTCCTGAATAAGAAGTAAGTGGGGACAGGTGGGAGCTGGGCAAGGCTCTCCGTGGGCCCATCTTGTGCCCTGCAATGTAGGCTCACTGCTGGGCTCCCACAGGGACCGGGAATCTCTGTGCCAGCTGTGGCGAGCCATCATCCTGAGGGACGATGCAGCAATGAGGGCACACTCAGCTGCACTTGGTGTACAAGGTGAGAATGGCTACCGGGTGCCAGGGTAGACGAGGGGAGGGGGGACAACTGCAGGGCCTGTTGCAGAGCCTGCTCAAGCTGTACCTCTGCAGACTACATGCTGTTCTCCGAGGTGCTCATGCAGCGGCCTGTGCGCCTACAGCAGCTGTGGACCTCTCGCCTGCTCAGCCGTGAGGAGGCAGCCTACATGCAGGACATGGCCCGTGACCACTTTGAGAGTGTCATGCAGGTGCTCAAGGAAATGCCACGGTCCATGCTGCTTGTACTACGCAACATCAATACTGTGCGTGCCATCAACGTGGCCCTTGGCACGCCTGTGGACCGCTACTTCCTCATGGCCAAGAGGTTGGTTGACCTGAAGGGTAGCTTGGGGACAGGGCAGGTCAGCAACTTATACATGTGTCTGACACAGCGCTGTTCGGGGCTGGAGCCGCCTGGCAAGTACAATGTACCAGGGCATCTATGGCAGTAGCCTCCTGTACCATGTCAGGGTCATCTGGGAGACGCTCAAGTTTGAGGTGGCCCTCCGGTGAGTAGGCATATAGGACTAGTTACGCAGCTGATCAGGACCTGCTCCCCACAGTCCATGACCCCTTGGCCCTGCCATCACAGGCTGGAGACCCTGACCATGCAACTCACTGCCTTCCTGGTTCGTGCTCTCACCCACCTGGGCCTTCTATCACACACTGAAGAGCTCTACCAGTACCTGGAGACCTAGATGTGAGGGGTAATGACATGGACTACCACATCCTGAGGCTCTGACAACACAATGACCACACACTTTTCTCAAATAAATTGCTCTTGTATTTTGTACAAAAAAGGGCAAGAGGTAGTATATATGGGTGGGTAGATCAGGGCTAGAAGTGGGCGGTGACTCGGTCTGTCTCCAGCAAGTCATCCAGGATCTGTGAAAAGAGGGAGGTCAGGGCAAGACCCAAACAGGTTGGGAGTGGGCCGGGGTGGGTGGGCAGGCAGACAGGATGCTCACAATGTCAGGCGTAGTTCCGATCTTCTTAGCTAGCTCACCGCGCTCCATAGTGCTAAGGTACAGGTACCGGTTAAGCAGCTCCCCATCGAGGACATTCCGCACGGCATTCTGCAGGATGCGCCGGTCTACATGTAGCATCCTGGGAGAGGTGGGCATTTGGTGGGGGTCACTGAAGACCTGGCTGGGGAGGTGAGCAAGGGCAGGCACTCACCGGAAGGCACGGGGATTGAGGCCAGCATGGTGGGGCAGCATGGTGGTCAGTGCATTTTGCAGCATCAGCAAGCGCCGGTAGGTCTTCTCCTGCATGGGCAGCAGAAGCCCAATGCCACCATCCAGTGTGGCTGCAGGACCAGAGGACACAGTGTGAGCCACACTGCCACCACCCCCTACTCCCCAGGGATACCTGTCCCAGCACTCACCAAACCATGTGATGTGTTTATTCTCCCACACAACTGACTTCTTGCTGGGCCCCTCTATAGCCCCCCGGCACGGGGTCCTCCAGAAGGTGTTCACATGGGCTCCCACGTGGAAGTCGGCCCGGCGCAGCAGGCGCATGCCTCCAAAACTCTCCTTGGCTAAGCCAGAGCAACTCTGGTCACTGTCAGCCCAGCACCTGGTGCCCAGTGAAGGGGGTTGAGGGGGACACACTCACCTTCTGGCAGGTACATGTACACCATAAGGTTGCGATCTCGGTCAGACACTGAGGACAGAGGCCCAGAGTCAGCCCAGCTGACTCAAAAGTCACAGCCCCGCAGCACTCACCCAGAAAGACCCTGCACGCTCACCCAGGAAACCTAGCTGGGCATTGTCCACCATGAAGTCCACGCTGTACACTTCCAGGGGCTTGGCATCCTGGGGAAGGGGGGAATGTCAAGTTAAGCCTCTGGCTGGTACCCCCCCACCCCCCACTGCTAAGCCACACAGCAGTACCCGGGACACCAGGCTGAGTGTCTTGCTCTCCTCCTGGTAGCGTAGCAATGAGATGCTCTTCATGACATCTGCAGCCAGGATGAAGTTTTTTACGCTGATCATCTGATGGATGTACAGCTGGGTATCGATGAAGGCCATGCCTGTCAGCTCACTGGCCCGGAGGCTCCATAGGAAGATCTGCAGGGGGTTGTGGGTGAGCAAAGGCAAATGGCATGGGCACAGGTGGGTGGGACAGGCAGGGATGGATAGCAGACCTTCTGGCCGATGGCTGACACCAGGTGGCCATTGCAGTGGCACAGGGCTGTCACAGGCCCCTTCTGTTCCTTCTCATACAGGACCTTGAACTTGTTCTTGGTTAGGGGCTGGCCAGGCTCAGGCACCACCTCAATCACATCCATGATCAGAATCTAAGCAGAAAGGGACACATGGAGATGGCAGAGGTACTGCCTACCCCACCCACTGGCCCTTCCCCCATCTACTACCCCCTTACCCGCCCTCGACATGTAACTTCTTCCCCTTGCATGAGGCAGGTTCCAGCAGCCACATAGCCTTTGAGGCCTGACACAGTCTCTTCGCTGCGCAGTGACACTGTCTTCATGCATGTAACGTGTTCCCACTCCTCTAGTTCGATCCTGCACAAGGCCAGGCCTCCTTAGGAACTCCAGCCTGGCAAGCAAGGCAGAGCCCCTACTGAGGCCCAGTCTTACCTGGCATTGGGAATGGCCTCCCAGCTAACTGGGGAGATGAGCTGGATAGAGAAGGCCTCTTGCTGTGGGTGGATGTACCTGTCATCTGCAGGGATGGGCAGGGTGGTGGTCAGAGCCAGCCCTACACACAGCCCTCCCATCTCTAATGCTTCATACCTCTCTCAATCGCTTCAAATTCTTTTTCTTCCCCTGTCATTCGTGGGATGCGGGTGCATGGTGTGCTGGTGCTGGTGGCCACAGCATATACCTAAAGGGTTAGTGGTATCAAACACAAGGCTAGGCCAAGGAAAAAGTAGGGAGGCTGTGTGGGGTGTGGTGGAAAACAGACCTTGGACTCCACGTGGTAAGCCACGTAGTGGGCTGTGCAGCGCAGAGGGATCTTCCTGACAGGCCATGGGGCATCGTAGGACAAGTAAGCGGGCAGGACGCTGATCCTCAGCTCACCCTGGGAATGAAGGTAGGTGAGGCCTGTGACAGCCAAGGGCATGATAGGCAGATGCCGATCACTAAGGCCTTGATGATGCCCTTGGCTCTGCCAGAGTAACGGGGCTACGTGCCACTGTGCCCAGTGAGGGCCTAGCAGGGGCCAGTGTTGGTGGCCAGGTTCCTCCCAGTCACAAGCTCCCATCCATTCTCCCGGGTTCACCCCAGGCTGGGGAACATAACACAGGACACTGGAAGCTGCTAGCAAAGGAGGCCCCACAGACTAGGAAAATAGGAGAGTCCCTGGGCCAAGGACTACAGAGTATATATTAGTCCTACCAGGGTCCCTGAGTGACCCCACAAGTCACTGCTGCTAAGTGGGATGGCATGGGTAAGAAAACCGGCTCAGAAAAGGTATATGCCTATCTCGAAAGTCAACACAGGAGCTGGCGAGATAGCTCAGGGGCACAAGTGCCTGCCTGGCAGGTGCAAGGTCCTGAGCTCGATCCCCAATTCCGCAAAAAAAAAGTCAACACAGCTACAGGTAGAATGGAAGCTCAAGCCAGCTCAGCATGGCTTGGGGCAGACCTTCCCATGTGCACCCCCAGAACCACACAAGTGACCTCATCACTACCTCCACTCCCAACCTCCAGACATTTTCTCTAGGAAGGCTACATCCCACTCTCCTCAGACACTCGTCCCAGCCTCTCTGGGGATAACTGAGGATCCCTCCTGCCCTAGTATCATTATGGCCTGGGGGGTGGGGAGGTCTACTGAAGGGAAACAGCCTGAGCCTGCCTACCTGTCTGTTGAAGTACAGAAAGCCACGGGGGCAGTTGACATTGTGGAATGGGGCGAAGGAGTCAATGGGGCCATCAATACCCATGGGGTGGAGCCGCAGGGCCCCCCGGCCAGTCACCAGGAGCCAGTGGGGTGAGGGGCCACAAATGAATACCTGCGGACAAGCAGCAGGGGACACTGAGTAGGGGGTCCCAAGCATTTTGACCCCCAGGTTCCCACACAGTACCCACCTACCCCTGAATAGCCATAAATGTCCTCAAAGTAGCGGAAACGTGCCACGCGGCCCCGGACCCCAGACCCCTCCTCAGTGCTGCCACCTTCTGTCTTCTTTTTGGATGGCTTGGGCTTCTTCTCACGGAAGTTGATGTTGTGGGGGACCTGGCAAAGATCACGATGAAAGCCGGGCTCTAAGCCTGGACCCCTGTATGCCCCATGTCCTAGCTGGCTCTGATACCTTCTTGAAGCGGACTTTGAGGTTGCCCTGGCCAAGCTGGGAGTCATGAGGGAAAGCCTCATAGATGAGCAGCTCCTGGTCCACATGCACCTAAGGGACGGAACAAACAGGGCCATGAGTGTGGGCAGGGCTTTCAGGGGCAGGCAACCCACAGCACACTCACCAGGAGATAGGGCCTGCTCTGGCGACTCCCCAAAGCAACTAGCAACACCTCCTTGACCAGTGGAAGCTCGCCCTGGCGTGTGGCTTCCTCTTTGCGGGCCTCGCCCTGTGTGGTGGGCTGTCCGGAGGAGCTGTCCACTAGGACCCGCTGCCCCACAGGGAAGTTCTTCACCAGGAACACCAGCCGCCAGTCTGGGAGCTGGTAGATCTGTGGGGAATGAAGGTTAGTGACAAGTCGCTGTGCTAGAGGGGCTGGCATGCTGCAGCCATACCTACCTCCATGGTGCCATTCTCCCGCACCAGCAGGCACCAGTGGGTGGGCTCTGCCCTGAAGGGTGTGGGTTCTCGGTCAGCAGGGGGCTGGCTGCTCCTCCGGGCCTCCTCTTTGCTAGGGCTGAAGAGGGAGCTGGAGTCCCCATACAGCATCTCCTCCTCGTCATCCACTGTGGGGCTGGGAGCAAATATATGTCACAGCCTATACCCTGGGGACCCGGGCCACCACTCTCTGGTTCCCACATACCTGGTCTCTGAGCCCAGGCCCTCTGCCTCCAAGCTACTGCGACCCCCTAGCTCATCACGGGCACTGCCGAGGCGGCTCTCTGTGGTGAACATGCCACTGACATCACGGTACAGGCAGAGCGTGATCACTTTGGATTGCTGCAGGGAACGAGTATGGGACTCAGCCACAGCAGGGCCAAGTGGGTGGGGGATCACAGGCATTGGGGGGGGACCTACATGGTGCAGTGGAGGTTTGTGCAAGGCCAGGCGGTGGTGGCGGCCTCCATAGGAGTCACTCTTCAGCAGGAACATGGTAACGTGGCCCTCAGCACTCATGATAACCACGTAGGGGTCGGCCACCGCACATTGCACAATGGGGGCACCCAGGTCCACAGGTATGAAGTGCAGCTGATTCACTGTGGGCACAGGGTGGTCAGCCACCCACACCCATTGCACCCCTCAATGTACCCACAGGATATATCCTCACAGGACTTGCCTACCTCCTTCTAGCAGACGGATGCCCAGGGGTGACACTTGGACAATGTAGCGATTATCTCCAATATTTCCAGCAAAGACTGTGGGGCCCTGGGTGGCAAAGCCACTGGTGTCGAGCTCCATGATCTCCTGGCCTGTCTGCAAGATCTACAGATGGAAGCAGTGAGCTTTGTCCTCTTTGGGGACCCCAAGCCCCAAGCAGAGGCCCAGTCCTACCATGGTAGAGTCTTCCCGGCTCAGAATGAGAAACCCATGTCTCCGCCCATCATCCTCTGCTTCAGGGGCACTGGGTTCCTGCTCTGAGCTCTCTGCTTTGGGTGTTTCTTCCTATAAGGGCCAAAGAGAAGTAGGGTATGAGCCATGGTCTGGTAACACAAGCATGTGTCCTTGACCACGTAAACCAGGCTGTCCCCAGGTCACCAGTGGCCCATACCCTCCGGGCCTCCTCAGTTCACAGTTGCCTACCTCCTCCTTACGCACAGGAGCAATGACTGTCCACATGTCGTAGCAGCCAGGAAGTTCAAAGGTTGTCACCACTTGGGGCCGGATACTCTTCTGGAATGAACATGGGGTAGGTCAGGGAGCCAGCCTACCTAGGTCCTCTAGAGTCTACCCTGCAGCCCTTCCCTTCCCTTCACACACCTGCAGCACTGACAAAGCTCCATTCTTCCCATAGCCGGAGCAAACCACAATCTCCAGGTCTGGCTCAGGGCTGTTCTGAAACTGTACAGGATGAGGTGAGGACACTGTCCCTACTAGGCCCCAACCCAGGCCCAAGATCCCTGAGGCACCTCTTCAGAAAGGAAGGCAGGTTCACCCACAGCAGCGTTGGCACAGGGTCCGATGTTGAGCATGCTGTCACACACCTGCAGGCACAGTAACAGTCAGGGGGGGACAGAAGGAGGGGTGGTCACTACCTCACCTTAAAACCACATTCTACACAAACCTCAAAGGAGTAGGTGGCCAGCTGTGTGCCTGACTGGGCCTCGCTGCCATACACCTCAATTTCGTCCACCTCGTCCTGTGGCACTGTCTTGCCCCCTGTAGCACACAAAGCCCCCTGAGCCTGGCCCTGGGCATTTTAGCCCTTCACCCCTTCACCTGCCCCGCTCACCCCAGCCCTTACCTGCCCAGCCTACTGCTGAGTCCACCCGCTTCTTTTTGGAGGGAGGCTCTTCCTGTGAGGAGGAAGAGGGCAGTAAGCAGCCCTCTGAGGCTGCCCTACATGAGGGCAGCAACGGGACGGGCTCAGGACTCCACCCTGTGGACACCCACCTTGTCGGCAGCCTCTCGGACACTGCTGGCAGGGGGTTCCTGCAATTTCTCCGTGTACTTAAGGAGGAGGGAATTGCCCAGGCGAGAGCCCAGAAACAAGTACCCAGGCTCCATGGTGACCATCTGAGAGGGGACATGTGGTTGACTGCAGGGCCATGTCTGGCCCCAGGGCAACCCTCCCCACCCCCACCCCATCATCCTTACTCACACTGGTGGTGAGGACACTGGCAGCAGCCTTGTCAAAGTGGAATGCCCGGACGCTACGCATGCCGTCAGTGATGAGAGTCAGCACATAGCTAGGGAGGTGATCAGTGGGAGATGTGGTGAGCACTGAGCATGGAAGGGGACCAGGGGTGTGGTGAGGAGTCAGGATAGGGAGCACTGAGGGGACAAAGAGGCGGTGTGGGGTCCCAGGGTAGACTACTCATGGGCTAGAGCTCACATCTCGCCACCCTTGAGGGAGATGACCATCTTGTCATAGGAGATGAAGGCGGCCTGTGCACAATCCAGAGTGATCCGCACGCCCTCCTGAGTGCCTGTGGGAAGCACAGTCAGCCCACCTGAAGGTCTCCCCCACCCCTGCCCTGGCCACTGCACTCACGCAAGGGAAAAGCAGTTGTGCCCGCGGTGAGGCTGTTGAGTGCCACGCCGTATGGAGGGACGCTCTGGTTCAAGTACAGCAGCGAGTTGACCGCGAAGATCACGACCCCACCTGGAAGTGGACACAGGCTGGTAAACAGGCTCGGTGCCCCCCACCCCATCACCATGCAGCTCTGCTAGGCCTTCACCTATGGGCTTGGGCACAGCCAGTGCCTGGGTACAGTCGAAAGGTAGGCTGGTGAGGGACCAGATGACAGGATGGACCTTCTGTGTGATGTTCAACGAGATGGCCACAATAGAGCATGTGTCCTGCCTCACAGCCACCCGCCTAGGGCATGAAGCAGGTCAGCCAAAGGCTGTGGCACACCCCAGTCCCTCCTTCCCAGGGAGCCACCGCCACACCCCTCCCTCTGGCTCGCCCAAGGCAGAGACAGCCAGAAATGCACAGCACAAGGGCCTCCAGCGCTCACCCGGGCCAGGTCTGGTTGGGCTCGAACAAGATGAGCAGGGTGGGCTCATAGTAGCCATGCAGGAACTGCAAGTCAACAATGTTGAGCAGCTTCTCATCCAGGGCCCGCACATCAATGATGTAACTGGGCAGGAAGCTGGATCTTTGCCTGGGGGTCACAGGTATCAGAGGAGTCATGCAGGTGGGCAGAGGGACAGTAGGTGCCCACGTCACCCCTGTGGCACTCACCCCTCACCCACGAGCCCCTCGTGCTCCTCAGCCAGGCTCTCCCTCCGGAAAGGTAGCACCACCAGCCGCGTGCCGTAGATAAGCATGGCCGCACAGCGGCCATCTGGGTCCACACGCACTCGAGGTGTGTGCACGTTCTGCACGAACCCATCCTGGGGACAGAGAGGTGTCAGCCCAGCTGCAGGGCGGGACCCAGGAGAGCACCCGCACAGGGAGGAGGCCATGGCTAAGCCTACCCGTAGCTCAGGCTCCTCAAAGTAGTGCAAGGACAGCGTCTTCAGGTCATGGGTTCCCGGGTCATATTCCACCACTGACAGCTGGGGGCAGAGGTCAGAGCTGTGGCCCCCACACCAGTCCAGCAGGTGCCAGCAGCCTCATCACTTCCCCCACAAGCCATCCGTGCCCAGGACGTCCCCACTGCATCCCCACTCACCTTTGCGTCCTTGAAGCTGAGGAGCAGCGCATCCCGCTTGGCACCTGCCAGCTGCACGCTGGCCATGGACATGACGTTGCCGAAGAAGGAGAAGGAGGCCACCAGCTCTAGCTTCTCCCGATGGGATTTCCCCTCTAGGGAAGGCCAGGATCTGAACACCTGTACTCTGATTGCTGCACACCCCCAAGCAGGGCCAGGGCAGATCCCTATACTCACCTGTGGTCCTGTCATTCTTCGTCAGAGCCTTCAAGGGGGAAAAGCAGAAAACAGTGAGTGGCCACTCACCTTGAAGCTCTCAGCCCCTGCCACCAGCAAGCTCTGCCCACATGTTCTCCAGTGGGTGGTATGCAAGCGAGGTACATGGACACAGCTGTGCACACGCTCACATATCAACTCTCTCGGCCTAACCACTGGGCCTCCTAGGAACCCTTTGGCTCAGAAGGCCATCCCAATACTACATGTATTCAACTTCTAGCCCTAAATGTGCCTAGCTTTGGATCTACAGATAATGTGGGTCCTGATCCAGGTTCAACCCAGATAGTACAAGATAGACTCTGGCCACAGCTACAATAGGAAAGACTGTGAGGAGGTCCTGAAGAACCAGCACGTGGTAGAGCTGTGGCCCCAGCACTTGGCAGGCTAGAGTGGGAGAACTCCTTGAGCCTAGAATTCCCAGACCACATAATAAGACCCAGTCTCCAAGAGGGAAACAAAGGAGGTGCTAAGCTCTTCGCACAGATCAGGTGCCACTGGCTCAGGATCTCCTCCATGCCACAGGGTACACATGTGCTAATCCCTCGGGGACAGATTCAAGACAGCTGCAAGGCGGACCTGCTCTGAACCGTACTGTGCCCCAGCAATTGGCCACTTCCGTTTTCTCTCCAACAACGTGAACCACTGAAAGAGGCATCACTACCTTGAGGGCACCATATTGATAGGAAGACCACAGGGGCAGGGTGGAAGTGAGGAGGCACAGACACACGTGGCCTGTTCCTGCTGGGCCCTATCTCAACCCAACACACAACTGTGGCTGCCTGTGGCTATGTAACCTGTGCAGCATGGCCACAAATCAACTAACTGGGCTGAGCCCTCCCTTCTCCATCTTCATCCCTGGCCCTCTCCTTGCCCTCTTCTATCTGGTGTGTGTCATACTGACCTACAATGGTCAGCCGTGGCTCTATAGCCATATCCAGGGCCTTAAGGATCCCTCTTTAGAATGTTCTATATCTACTGCTGTCCGTCCATCCGTCCGTCCGTCCATCCATCCATCTATCTATCTATTTTACCCACTAACAATTTAAAAGCATCTCTAATTTCTGTGGGCTGCGACTAGTGAGCTGACACTGTATTTCTTTGAGACAGGGTGATGCTGTGTAGTTCAGGCTGGCCTTGAGCTCACTTTGAGCTCATTTTGTAGCTCAAGCTGGTCTCAAACTCCCAACAATCCTCCCGCCCTAGCCTCCCAAGTGCTGGGATTACAGGCATGCACCACCATGAATAGCTTTACAGTACTGTTTTTATCTCTTGCCAACTTCCTGGTTCTGGAGAATTTGCATTAAACTACAAACTATTTTAAATTTGAGACGGGGTCTCATTAAATGACTAAGTTGCCCAGATTGGACATGAATTTGTAATTATCCTGCCTCAGCCTTCTTTTACTTTACTTTTTCTTACTTATTTATTTATTTATTTATTTAGGCTCAGCCCACCTTTAGGACGGGGCTGGTACAACATATGGTGCTAGGGGATCAAACCACAGTCCTCTACACCTGCCTAAGCTTGCCTTAAGCAGACACTTTAGACTACTGAGCTATCTTGCTGGCCCCATTTTTTTTTTTTTCTTAAGAGAGTACAAATCTGAATTAAAACAGAAAAAATTACAAGTGGTACAGAATTTCACATAACAAAGTAATATGAATTTCACAGTATTTGTTTTTTGTTGTTGTTTTGTTTTTATGTATTTAGTACAGGGTCTCACTACACAGACAGGACTCTGTTTTCAACCTCCCAAGCACTGGTATTACAGGTCTGCGCCACCATACCCAGTCTCAATCCCATCTCAGCACACCCTGGGCGTGGGGCTGGCAGGGCATGTCTGGGATCGAACCCAGTCCCTGTGACTGCCTAGGCAGGCACTTTAATCTACTAAGCTATCTGGCCAGCCCTACTCAGTATTTGTTGTTATACATATAGTTTTCTTCCAACCAGTTATTCATATTACCAAACATATGCATATAAAGTTGTAAGAAAGAAAAACACAAAGAAATTAAGAGAAAGTACAGTTTAAAAAAGAGATAACATAAATTAACGCATTAACTGCTTTTTTCCATAGACTAGCAAAAATGCACAGTACCACTGTCAAAATTATCCTGCTTACATACATAGATAAATCTCTTTCCCCCACTCACTCTCATGTCTTTCTCAACTCAGTAACTCTTTCCTTTTAAATAAGTTTATTTCCTCTCTTGTGCCATTCAGATTCCATTTTTCTCTTTCAGGTTTTCATACTAAGGAAAGACAATATGATGTTTGCACATGTGGATCTGATTTATTTCACTTAAGAGTATGTTCTCTAGTTACATCCATTTACCAACAAAAAACTCAAATTTATCCTGTTTTATAGCTGAATAATACTCTATTGTGTAAAAATTCCACATCTTCCTTATCCATTCTTCAGTTGCTGGGCATCTGGGTTGTCTCCAGGATTTAGCTATGACAAAGTACACTGCTATAAACGTGGGTGCACATATACTGTTGTGGTATGAGGTTCAACAGAACCAAGAACAAAAATGATCATCTCAATAAATACAGAAAAAGTTTTAGACAAAGTCCAACACTCATTCATGATAAAACCCTACAGAGAATTGGAATAGATGGTCTATATCTCAACCTGATAAAAGCCATCTACGAGAAACCAACAGCCAATATCATATTAAATGGGCAAAAACTGAAGGACTTCACTTTAAAATCATGAAGAAAAGGATGTCCACTGTCTCCACTCCTAGTCAATACAGTTCTAGAAATATTAGCCTGAGCTATTAGACAAGAGTGAAAAATAAAAGGAATAAGGATTAGAAAAGTGAAATTATTATTTGCAGATGACATGATACTCTGCATAGAAGACTCCAAAAACTCCACCAAAAGTCTTGTAAATTTAATCACTAAATCCATCAATGTAGCAGGATACAAAATTAACACCCAAAAATCAGTAGCATTTTTGTACACAAACACTGAACACACTGAGAGAAATTAGGGAAACCATGCCTTTCACAATAACACACACACACACACACACACACACAAGCTAACAGAAAAAGGGCCTGGGGAGATAGTTCCATGGCACAAGTGCCTGCCTGGCAAGTGCAAGGTTGTGAGTTTGAACCCCTCTTGGTCCCACAAAAAAAAAAAAAAAACCTAACACAATAACATCCAAAAAAAAATACTTAGGAATCAATCTCACAAAGGATGTAAAAGAGTTATACAGTAAAAATTATGGTACTCAGAGAAGAGATTGAAGATTTGAGAAAATGGAAAAATATTCTGTGTTCCTGGATAGTAAAAACCAACACTGTGAAAATGGCCATACTCTCAAAAGTGTTATACAGGTTCAATACAATCCTGATTAAAATACCATTAGTATACTTCACAGAGCTAGAGAAAACTTTTCTCAAATTCATTTGGAACCAGAAGAGACCCAGAATATCAAAAGTAATCCTGGGAAACAAAAGAAAGACAGGAGGTATCACAATCCCTGACCTGAAATTATACTACAAAACTACTGTGATAAAATCAGCATGGTACTGGCAAAGACAGACCTGAGGATCAATGGAATAAAGTAGAAGATGCAGACACAATTGCAAATTCAGCCAGCTTATCTTTTTTTTTTTTTGGGTAGTACCAGGGATTGAACTCAGGACTCTGCGCTTGCCAGGCAGGCACTTATTCTACTGAGCTATCTCTCCAACCCAGCCACCTTATCTTTGATAAAGGGGCCAAAACAGGCTCACTGGAAGAAAGATAGCATCTTTAATAAATGGTGCTGGAAAAACTGTCTTTCCACATGCTAAAGGTTAAAACTAGATCAATGTCTATCACCATGCATAAAGCTATAGTCAAAATGGATGGAAGGAAATAATCTTCCCATCTCCCTACCCCTCAATCCTCTCTGTGTTTAGAGTTAATAAAGGATCTCCCCCAAAAGTCAAACATTTATTTTTTTTAAATTTTTAATTTTTTTTTCACGGAACTGGGGATTGAACTCAGGTCCTTGTGTTTGTCAGGCAAGTGCTTATTCTACTTAGCCATCTCCCCAACCCCTCAAAAATTTAAATGTTAAAACAGAAACACTAACTCTTCTGGAGGAAAATGTAGGTAGAGGGGATGGAGAGATAGCTCAGAGGCAAAAGCATCTACTTGGTAAGCACAAGGACCCAGTTAAATCCCTAGCCCCACATGCCCTTCGGGTCTCACCCTGAATGCAGGGTGCAACATCTAGCCCTGGAA
>PVKN010010032.1:0-23027 GCA_004027915.1 Capromys pilorides
AGTCTACTTTGCACAAGCCATTCCTTTGTATAACAGCAGTCTCGGCCATCCCTGCTCCTGCCTGCAACGCCTTCGGCAGCAACCTTGACCTGCACTGGAAAGTGACGTGTAACCCCGATGCACGACTTGACTTCTAAAATGAAGAACAGGAGGACCAGGGCGGCTATGTCCTCTCCACCTGGCCTGTGAGCCGCTGGCTTCTCTCTCTGTAGGTGTCCATTTCCCAATGAAGGACTCCAGTCAGTGCAGTCCTTCTACTTTTTACCTAAGACTGGAGGATACAAGGCCCATGTATTGGGTATGAAATTTGACGTTGGGTGGCTCTTGGGCCACTTCCCGTCCTGGGGCTCTTTGGCCTCAGCTCTGCACATTTCCTGTGCCTCTGTTTCTTCTCTGACCAAGTTCATAGCCAATGCTCCTTCAGCTTGCTGTGGAGGAGAAAGCGTCGCAGAGTTCGGAAGTTTTCTAGGAAGTCTTAAGGACTCTGGAACAAACACATTGGTGTTATTGAAAGGAAGACCCTATACCGGAAGCTTACGACTTCATTTTATAAAACGTAACCACTTAGACGCAGTCGCCTGCTAACCTGGTTGTGTTTTAAGCTAAAACTGGAGAGAAAATCTGGTCAAGCAAGGATAAGGTGTTAAACACGCCGGGGTAGAAGTCGGAAGGCAGCTCTTCGCTGGACTTAGTGTCCAGGGAGCGCAGGCTCCCGGCGTGGTCCAGGGGCAGAAGGACGCCGACCGCGAGATCAATGGAGGAGCTCACCGCTACTCGGGTGTGCGTGAACCGGTGCAGTGCAGACTCGCGGCTGCCCTTTCTGAACCTGCTCTAGGTCTCGGCCCTGTCCGCCACCCCACCCCCACCTCCCCTGCACCCGCGGGAAGCTGATCCCTCCTGCTTCGCCTCTCCTGCCCTTTCTCTCCTGCCCTGGACCGCCCACCACAGCCCCTTGAATGGTCTCGTGGAGTAGGAGTGACACTTCCACAGCGGGTGCTTGCCTCCGGCCCTTTGGTGCGGTAGCCCTGCAAGCCTAGGGAGCCCCTTCGGGGATGGGGCAGTGTGCAGCCCCCTCTGTTTCCCCTCCGGCTTCTTTACAGGGAGTCTGGGCAAGCCCACTTGGCTGCACCAGGAATTCCCTTGGTTTTAACACAAAATATGGTCAGTGTAAGCGGCCTTATTGTCCTGGCTCCGCCGATCTCCCTGGGGATGACTGAAAATGCTCTTTTGAAAGCCCAGGCTCTGGGCCCTCAGGGCTCCTGGCAGCGGATGGTGGGAGACCATTAGCAGCAACACCTCCTGCCCTTTCTGGTGTCACCTGGGCCCTGTCACCTGTGCAAGGGCCTCCTGCTCTCCTGAGGTCCCTGCCTGCCTCTCTCAGCTCTGGCACGGCCTTCTCAGTCTAGCGTGTACAAAGCTCCAGAGGAGACTGTAGCAGCAGGAACATGAAGCCGAAACACCAGATGTTAGTGGCTGCAGACCCCCACTAGGCTCATCACCTTAATCTGTGCCACAGTGAAGCAGAACTCACGAGGCCTCGCCTGCACAGTGGAGCCAGGGTTCACACCTGCCCCTGCTGCTGGGGACTCAGAGCACACGTGGAAACACTGGCAGGTGCTCCTCGCTCAGGTCCCACAGCTGGCACCAGCGCAGTGCTGCTGCTGTTCATGCACCAGCGGCATACACGGTTCCCGAAGCCCAGGCCCTGGTCCATCTGGAAGCCACACCCGAGAGGGTAGTGTCCTTTTAGAAGTGATAGCCTTCAGGACATGTCGGAGGATTCAGTGGCTGGGGAGGCACCGAGCTCCATTTCTTTCATGTAAAATATATGATACCTAGAGGAGAGGACAGCCACGTAAAGGGAGGAGCAGGCCTGGCTTTGAGGCTACCCCCAGAAAGCAAGAAGCTGTTTCTCCAAACAATCAAGCAGCAACAGGAGAGATGAACCAATTCATGGTAGATTTTTCTCTTAGGAGAGCAGCAATAAACCCCATCCTTCCTTTTGTCAATGCCTCTTCAATTTAAAGAGCTAACTGCAGCTCATAAGAATTGAATTTGCTTATCGACTAATCCATGCAGACACCATGCTCGATACCACGTGGTGCTGTCCCATGGAAATCCATTTGCTGCAAACCGTGGATGTCTAGGATGTTTAAGTGTAGAAATTAAGTAATTATAGCCAGAAGTCTTCATTAAAATTTGAAAGTGGATAAATAAAAAGGAATAATACTATCTAGTGATTAAAAATTCTATAAATAATAGGTGGAAGAAAGAAAACAAAATCTACACCTTACCTATTATCCCCACCCCAGGCACTTTTCTTACGAGGCCGAGATGGAGACCCCAGGGGATACATATTGCTTTTTTCTATGAGCAAAGTGGAGCAGGTGGGGAAGTGTCCACCTGGGAGGGGACACTGGTCCCTGAAGCAGAAGGTGTGTCTACATCACCTGTAATTCCCACCAGAAAACTGCTGCTAGGCTGCAGGCTAGACACTGTTTATTGAGTAAGGAGAAAAAGGGTTGGGCAGGGCACCCCAACATGTGGGGTTCTCAGAACCATCCAGAAGGCTGGATGGCACGAAGGCATCTTCACAGTGACAAAGTGAGTTTGTGAGCCCGGTGCCTCAGGAGTCGTGGGGAGAGACACAGCCCCCATTCCCAAATCCTTCTACAGATCAGGAAGAGAAGGGTTAATGGGGCGCTCTCTCCTCTGAGTGCATGGTTGCAGGGGGAGCGGCAGGGAGGTGCTAGAATCTCAACATCACTGGGAAAACACAGGGCATGCAGGGTTCTCCGTGGCCTGGCTGATTCTCCCCCACCAAACCACTGGGGGATAGGGATTTGGAGATGAGATCTCATTACTAATTTTGTTAAAAACCCACCTGTGAACACGGCGAAAGGAATAGTCCCTGGGATGGGGGCTGGTGGGTGCGGCTGTGTGCTCAGGTGTACTTGGTGCTTAGCCTAATCAGCCGCTTGATTTGGACACCTGATGGTGTTGGAGTTTTCTACACACAGTGGACGGGGCTGCAGCTGCCAATCCAATGCTGGCTTCCCACGGCCCCTAAACTCGCTCAGCCCACGAAGTCCAACCGAGCATCACAAAGCGTGTTGCAGGGTTGGGTCAGCCCAAAGGCTAAAGCAAGCCGAATAGAAGCCCTCAAAGGTTCCTTCTTCTAGCCAACACCACATATCAGTCTGGGAGTCATGCCTCCGTGAGGACTTCCTGTCAGTGGAATTATGGCCTCTGGTCGTCTGAACAATTGCCTAAGGGGTTCACGGCTTAAAGGTCTTCACTTATCTGAGGCTAGATCAAGAGGCTCCATCGTGTCACCAGAGATTGTTTTTCTGCGAGTCTCCTCTCTGCGTCCTCTACCGGTGATGCAATCCTGAGGCTCCCACAGTGCCCTGCAGGAAATCTCCAGCTTTGCTTTCACTACAGGCAGGCAATTGTCCTACTTCTGTCCCTCACATCTTCCCCTCCCTCTCTGCAGAACGGTGAGGGTTCTGCATCTAGTGGTTCCATCTAGCAGGAAGCCTCCAAGATGGGGCCCAAGGATCCCGATCTCTGGGTGTCCACAGCCTGGGATGATCCCCTCCTCTTGAGTGTTGGCCAGGCTTACCAACTTCGCGATTGAGATGTCATGTGCCAAGCCAGGTTAAGACAGATGGTGTTTTGGCTTTTGGTCTTAGGGCCCAATCTGCTTCCTCTTGTTTGCTGAATGAACTGCCTGTGAAGGAGCCCATGTGACATGAGCTGGAGACAGTCACTGGTCGGCCACCAGCGAGGACCTGAGGCTCTCAGCCAACAGCCTGTGACTATGTGACTAGCTGCTCCTATAGCCCGCTTTGTGAGTGTGGCAGCTTCATCCTTGTCCTGATCCAGCCTTGGCATGGTACAGGCCCAGCTGACTCCTGGGTGCAGGCTGTGGGCCGCCTGGGTACAGGAGTACCAGCTGGTCAGACTGGGGTACCAAGCCAGAGAGCCTGCAAGGCTAGAAGTGTGTGTTCTTTTAAATGAAAGAGTTTTGGGGTAGGCACTACACATCAATAGCTAAGAAGCAGATTTCCATCAGAAAAGAAAGGGTGCTCAGAGCTTCTTTTATTTTAAATTATGGGAAAGATTCTCATGAAGTTATCCAGACTGAGTTCAAATGAGGAATCCCTGTGCCTCTACTTCCCACAGTGCTGGGCTGACAGGCATGTATCAGTGCTTCGGGCTCCCCAGGAGAGCTGACTGCTGTATTCTGGAGTCTTCGTGGCCTTGCCAGCTGTGCAGGCATCTGGAAGCCAGTGGTTCCTTCAGAGATAATCACTTCTGCAAGCAAGAATCAGAAGGGACTGGGTTCATGCTTCAAGGAGGCCAGGGCCTGTGACCTGCAGGGTGTTTAGGGTCTCACTACTAGATTGAACTCATAGTAATCTGCCTATTTACAGCCTCCCAAGACCTGGGATTACAGGTGCATGCCACCATGCCCAGTCTCAATTGCCATTGCATGCCGCCATGGGGACGGGGCCACATGGCAGGCCTGGGAATCAAAATCCCAGTCCCTATGCCTGCTTGTAGGCACTTTAATATGTTGAGCTATGGTGGCCCTTTGTGAACAATTTTAAAGTACATTTTCATTTTCTTCCCAGCTATCACTGGAGTGAGTCCTCCTAACCCCTGGACATTGTTTGGTTCATCTGTAGAGTAGTGAGTTGAACTGCGTCCTCCCAAGAGATGTGCTTCTGTTCTAACCTTTGGTTCCTATCAATGTAGCCTTATCTGGAAATAGGATCTTTGCAAATGGAATTAAACTAAAGGTCCTAAAATGAAGTCCCCTCAGTTGAGGGTGGGACACAAGCCCAACGGCTGGTTTCTTTGTTCATGAAGGAGGAGGGGAATTTGATGCCCAGAGACACACAAGAGATCTAGAAAGGAGAAGGTTAGGAACAGAGGGCAAGGTGGAGGGGGGTAGCCATAGACCAAGAGGTGTCGAAGACTGCAGAAGCCTCTGGAAGCTGAGAAAGACACCCGGAAGGGCTTCTCTGTCTGTGCAGTCCCACTGACAGCTTCATCTCAGACTTCCAGCATCTCAGATGGTGAGACAGCAAAATTCAATTACTTTAAACAACCTTTCTGCGAGTATTTTGTTGGGTGGCCTTAGGAAAACAGAACAAGTGAGTAACGACAATCCACAGCCGTGTGAAGATGGAACCAAGAGTCTCTGTGGTGCCCCATGGACCACCTGTCCTGCCCATGCCCACAGCGGCACTGACTGCTACAAGCAGGAAGCACCTCAGCTCACATTGGTCAAGTTTGCATCTGATGGACAGTGGCAGAAGGCCAGCTTCACATTCAGCTCAGACCATGGTGTAGAGAGCACTGCTTCGGATCAGACACCTTGGAGTCGCTGTCTGACCTCAACCAAGCTGCACCGTGGCACGCAACCAAACGAGGGCCATAGCGTGGCAGGCAGGGAGAGGATAGGAACGTACCCCAGCTGCCCACCCTGTAGCTTCCCAGTACACGCTTCTGATTTCAGTGAGCCCCACTCTTGCAATTCCTTCCTTGAGTCTCTGGGAGCTTCCTGCTCCCCAGCCTTCTGCTGGGTGCTTGTCCAGGGTGCTCAAGAAGCATACTCTTGGATAGCTGGGAAGATAGCAGGGGAAGAAACCAAAGCAGGGGCTCTGCAGAGCACCCAGCTCTCTCATGGGCATGTGGTAATAAATTCATTCATCTGCCTGTGCTTAAATTATTTCATGCATTCCCCACGAAAACCCAGCTTCCTGTGCCGTGGCCACCCCCACCCCACCCCATCTTTTGTTACTCATTCCTCTTGTAGTTTACATAATGCTGCACTTCCTGTCCTGGGTGGGGAAGCCTCTGCATTTGCATAGCGTGGGGCCATGGCTCCTGGTAGGATCACACCTCGAATGGCCTTGTGGTTGGAATCAGACCGTTTGCGACCTCTTCCCTTAGGGATATGAATTGAAGTTAGCGGATCCTTTTGAAATGAGATCATCTGTTTATTCTTCTGACTATTATTCCATTTTGTCAATAATAATAACATAATATAAACTATAACTATTTTTAAACATCAGCTTATGTATTGAAGAACTTTTTGTTTCTGAGTTTTTTCAAATATAAAATAATCTGGTAGAAACATTATTGGGCAGGTTTTTATGTGAACATACATTTTCAAGTGTCTTAAAAGTTTAGCTCCAATACCACTTGTTCTAAGAAATATCTTCATACTTTCTGGGCATGGAACCCTGGCCCTGCCTTGTCCCCTAGCTCCACTGTGCAACCGTCCCTCCCTACACACAGGTGCAAGCCACCATGGATCAAAGGTATTGGAAAAAACAATTGCATCCAAAATGAACAGGTATTGGCATTTTTGTCATTATTCTCTAAGTTCGGTGTTGTAATAGCTATCTACACAGCACTTACATTGTGTCAATATCCTAATTAGTCTCGTGATAACCGGCAGCGTGCAGGAGCATGCTCAGGCTATATGTAACTATTATGCCACATTATGTAAGGGATTTGAACTTCTGCGTATCTCCCTATTGGCAGAAAGAGCTGTGTGCTGGGGCTGCTGCCTCCCAGATACCCCATGGCGCCAGGATCTCTCTTACCATGGCACTTATGAGGCCGCCCTACCCTGCCCTGGACCCTGAGCTCTGCAATGACAGTGCATTTGCCCTGCCTTCTCCAGCACTAGACTACTTGCTCAAATTACACTTGTTGGTCCAGCTTTTGAATGGGGCTTTCTTTCCTGGGGCGCAGTGTAGCATTTGTGTCAATCCTTGCTGTCGTGTTTCAAAGAAGAAGCCTGGCCCGAGTGGTCTGTTGTGGCTCGTGTGCTCTGGGTCAGATTCTTAGTGTGCACTTGACTCTCGGGGAGGACAGAGGGCTCCAGACACTGTGTTCAGATATAGGGTGGACAGACAGGAAGTAAAGCACTCGTGCCCCTGAGAATAAATGCTGGCGTGAGGTGACCAGAAAGCAGGCTGATCCCGTGGAGAGGACAGCGGAGCAGCAGAAAAGATAAAGGGAATTCATAAGACAGAACAACTGTACAGACGTTAGGGACGCGACCCAAATGGGGCTCAAAGTTTCTTAAAAGCCCAAGCAAGGAAGGAAACACAGTGGGCTGCAATCCATAGCAACCGACGGAGCTCGGGAAGGTGCTCCTAGGCGCGAGAAGGCATAGTTTCCACTGAGCCTGGAGGCATAGTTTCCCAGGACATTTTCATGCAGGGACCACTCATGACAGCGTCCTTATTTTATCAGCAACAAGACGGACCATGCCATACCTACTACATTTCTCAGTGTGGGCACAGGGGCCGGCACTACAGCCAGTTGTCACAAGCCAAGGTCTGTCTGTGAGGAAGCAGAGGCAGCACCGGGGTCAGTCAGACAAGCAACTTGCTGCGTGGGTCGTCAACCCACAATGCATCTGCACAACAGCTTACTGAATGTGCCAGAAACCAAGGTCCTGCTGCAGTAACGCAGTTGACCAACAGGGGGAGCCACGGCAGCCCACTCCACAGGCCTCACTGCCACCTCTGGTGACTTGGCCCATCTGCACTAGAGCTCTCTGCTTCCTGGTCACCAAGTGACTGAATACCATGCACTGGGGCTGCCTAACAGAAGAATAAGGAAAGTCCCACGTGATGATTCACTTCATGGGGAACATATGTGATGGTGGGGAGTGTGGGGGATCAGGTGGGTGTGAAAGACGTGTTTGCACAGGGACACTGTGTAAGCACCCAAAGGACCTGAAAGCAAGGGAGACACACATCACTGAAGGCCAAATCCCATGCCTATGTATGTATGTATGTATGTGCGTGCATGTGTACATTAATGTACATACATGCACACACACTGAGTCCTCACCCAGGCTCTGCATCTGGATTCACAGATCGAAAATCCCTACAGCATCTGCGCTGAGTGTGTATGGACTTTTCCCTGCAGCTCTTCCCTAAACAACGCAGCATGACGGTGGCTTGCGTTGCCTTTACGTCGCATCGAGGGTTGCAAGTAACCCAGAGACAAGAGGACATGCACAGGCTGCTGTGTGTGGCTGTGAGCAAATGCAGCGGCCTTTCACATAGGGGGCCTGAACGTGTAGAGACGCTGAGGTCCAGGGGTTCTCTGAGAGCCTCTGGCCGCAGAGAAGGAGCGGTGTTGATCTTTACCCAGCTCTGTGTCTCTAGGTTTATAACTCTATTCATTTTAATTAACCACCAATAACAACTGAGAGGGGTCCTGTCTTTCTCTTGTAGATAAAGAGCATGGACCACATAGCTATGTGGAAGAATCAAGTTTAACTTATAGCAGTTTGAATCTAGAAATTTCTCAGCGTATCTCTAGTCTACCATCAGCCTCTGCCATGTGAAACACCTTTGCCAATAACCATGCATGGTGCACAGGCCCTAAACAAGTGATTCTCAGCCTTTTCCTTTCCCTTAGTATACTATGAAGAAGTCTTTTAAAACAATATTTCTTACTTAGTGCCCCATAAAGCTTTAATAGTGCTGATGCACCGTGCAACTGTTTATATGCCATCTGTATAGTTTTACATTAAACATAAAAAGAGTAAGGACTCTTCCCCAGCACCAACGCTAACCTCTCTAAGGGTAATGCTACCCCTTCTTGAAAGCATATGCTCTATGTAGTCAAAAGTATGTTCTGGCACAATCGCTTAAGAACTTTGTTGTTGGTGCATCCATAGCATTGGGGTCCTCTTCGAGGCTCAGGAAAGAGCCCAGAGCTGCAGATCAAGCCCCCAAGCAGGGACAGCCAGAGCCAGACATCTGAAGCGTGCTGACTGTGATCCACTCTCCCCTGTGCTGGAGGGGCTGACCCATGGGCACGTTGCCGACGACAAAGGTTCTTCCCACACGGCTGCTGTGTATTAGCTTCAGTGCTTGGAGACACAGTGCAGTCCGTCCAGTGGCAACTGAAAGGCCACAGGGTAACCTGCACTTAGATGTATCTTCTGAGAAGAGTGAGTCTTCTATGGCTTTTATAAAAAGATTCATAAAGTAAGAACTCTAAATCTTCCTGTGTTTATTCTTTCAAGTTCTGGAGATCAGGAATCTAAACTAGATCCATTGGAGCTGAAGTCTAGACACCAGGAAGGCTGGGCCTTGTAGAAGCTGCCAAAGGCACTCTGTTCCATGCCTTTCCCACCTTCTAGAATCACCTGTTGGAGTGGTCAGAACTTGCAGGCCATAGATGTGAGTTCTATAAGACACACAATTCATAATATCCATCAAAGAAATTAAATCAAACACAGAAGAATGCTGGAGATCTGTCCACACACTCGAGACCAAAGATGCCAGCTAAGGACCTGAATCCACAGCAGTGTCTTGCATGAGCTCATCTGCAGGCCTAGAGACCATGATCATGTCCTCCCTGAGTCCAGCTGGGCCTAGAGACCATGACCATGTCCTCTCTGAGTCCAGCTGGGCCTAGAGACCATGACGATGTCCTCCCTGAGTCCAGCTGGGCCTAGAGACCATGACGATGTCCTCCCTGAGTCCAGCTGGGCCTAGAGACCATGACGATGTCCTCCCTGAGTCCAGCTGGGCCTAGAGACCATGGTGATGTCCTCCCTGAGTCCAGCTGGGCCTAGAGACCATGGTGATGTCCTCCCTGAGTCCAGCTGGGCCTAGAGACCATGGTGATGTCCTCCCTGAGTCCAGCTGGGCCTAGAGACCATGGAAATGTCCTCCTTGAGTACATCTGGGCCTAGAGACCATGACCATGTCCTCTATGAGTCCAGCTGGAGGCCAAGAGCCCACAGCAATGTCTTATGCATGTCTGTATCAAGGATCTGCACTGGGCAGGCCCAAAGTCAGTGTTGGAAGCTGGAAAATCTGTGCCATGGGATGAAGGATCTGTGCCCCGTGGAACTCACAACTCACCCCCACCATGCGTCCTGGACCCTGGGTGTGGGGTGACAGGAGTTGATGCTTTCCCTGCTGGGTTTTGATCTTGTTTGATCTTTTCTTTTAGATTCTTTCATTTCTCCTTTTTGAATATAAATTTTTGTCTTGCACTTTGTATCTTGGGATAATGTAACTCATCTTCTCATTGTCATAAGAGTTCATAGGTAATAGTTTGTATTGAATCCCAGAGGAGGAATTGAACTTGAATTTTTGAGGAGTGCTGGAATTGTTGAGACTCTGGAGAAGGAATCAGTGCTTCTTTGATTGATGCAAGGTAGTTGCACCATGTTAGGCAGAAATATGAAACTTTTACTTGTCACTTGTGGATTTGGATGTTAAGTTGACAAAGGATCGAGTGTGACAGTCAAGATTCATCATTGGGATCAGCTTAGGGAACTGGTAAAGTTCACTTATGTTATGTCTGCCTGGGTTGTAGAGGCAGGACCTTGGGGACCACACGCAGCCCTGGCCCCTCCCTTTCTGTCCTGTCCTCTCCTCAGCTTCGCAGCTGCTATGAGCTGAGTATCTTCATTGTTACTCTGCCACGCTCTCTTGCTCCAAAGTCTCTGCCTTGGGACTGGAAAGCCATGGGCTGAGACCTCTGGAACCACGAGCTACATGAGCCTTCACTTATCTAAGTTCTTGGCTAGGGGCACCCCGTGCGTCACGCGCATTAACACAGCACAGGGCCTAGGGGTGAGGCTGTCTTTGCCTGACCATTATTCTGCCTACTGCACCAGATGTGTGGTATGAGTTGTCCATTTTGGTTGTCCTGAGACTGTCATGGTTTTAAATTGAAAGTCTTGGTGGGGAAGATAGCTCAGCAGCATAAGTGCCTGCCTGGCAAGGATGAGGTCCCAAGTTCGACCTCCAGTACCACATGCCCCTGAGTATGCCTGCAGTCCCAGCACTAGGGAGGCTGAGACAGGAATATCACCATGAGCCCAAACTGTGTAGTGAGAACCTGTACAGAAAAATAAAATAATCAAATGAAAGTGCTCAACCTTGGGACCTCTTCAATCCTGGGCAGATTAGGAGCATTGGTGGCTGTGTGTGTGCCAGAGTCAGGTTCCACACACTCACTGATGTGCAAGCAGGCACACACTGACACATACATAGAAGAAAGCCACCGCCTTGAGTCCTTTGTGATCTGAATCACAGTTGGGGCACCACCCGACCCGTCAGGTCTCTCCTCACCCAACACATCCTGCACTCAAGCTACCCACCTGTCGGCAGCTCTCTGTAATTCTCTACTTTGGTGTTTCTAATCCTCAACTTCCGATGTCCTTACCCTCTGTCCTCTAAAGGCTACCCACGCAAAGAGCATGCAGATTAAAGCCCAGGCCCTGCCCTTCTCAAGCCACACTCACAAATCAGCCTCTGCAACCCCGACTGATGTCTCTGAATGAAAGACTAGGGAAGGCAAAGAAGAAGATGGGTGGTCTCTGGGCAGGACCACATGCCCACAAGTAGCTCCAGACCCTAGGGGTGGATTGTTCTGGAATTCCCGAGGTGGAAATATGGAGCCAAGCGCAGGCCACACAATGGGTTCGTTTAAATAATCATTCCTCCAGCCCACACCCACATCAAGGGGAGAACGTCTGTCATTCATTTAATCTCAGAGTTCTGGCTGATACTCATGATCCCCAGAGAAACAGCCTCTTCTCCTCCTTTTCTGCCCTTCTCACATGCCGGGCAGGCGTCTTGCGTTGCTCTTGGCCGTGAGTGCACTCACATCTCTTGGCACTGTGTGTCTGGAGCGCAGCCTCTTTCCAGGTCAGAACGCTCGGCTGAGGGCCCTCGCTGTCAGGTGGGCCCCTGGCGGCAGCACCATGCTGGAGGCAAGCCTGAGGACCTGCAGCTCCCGGCTGTCTAGGCTCTCTCTGGAAGGCTCAGCAGTCGGTGCCCCTCCCTGATCCCATAATTTTCTCTTTGGGTTGTAGTTTCACCACCAGCCTACTTGTCACTGATGAGAAGAGGACTCCAAGTCCTTGGGACGTGTTGGCCTAGCTGCTCTTGTCCAGCGAGCCTCCCCAGCATCTAGCGAGCACTGACCACACAGATGTTGCTTTTGGTACCTTGCTCACTTGACCTGGAGCGGTTCTGCTAAGTACAGCTCCCTGTGGCTAGGGCTGGTGTGTCTCCCGAATTTCTCAGATGTGTCCCTAAATTCAACTCTTGTGACATGAAAACACCACCACCTAGCCCCGGCCCCGATCCCTCCCAGGCGCAGTGCTTTCGAGGGAGTGCTTTCCATTTTCTGAGGCTCAGGTCCTGCACTGGCATGGCAAGCTGAGCTGAGACCTAGGTGGCTTCTGAGGGCTTCTTTAGGTGTCTGCTCTGGTGGGCCTCCTTTGGAGTAGAGTCTTTCTCAAGTACCAAGAGCCCCTTGTGTTTGCTCAAAAGGACAGACCAGGAAGGGCCGCACAACCTTGCTCATTCGCAGGCAAGCACGGATGTCAGTCTCTGCCCGGTTCCTGGCTTTGGTTACCCTGTGGATCAAACTGCGCCCTCTCTCTCTGCATGGTAATGCATATGGATATGGTGGCCATATGTCCTGGGCTTCCTTGGAAGGCCTTGATTTCAAATATTTTGTCCCATCATCAAACCTTGTGTCAGATCATGTATCTTGGTTTTTGATTCAGAAAATATGGTCACCATATGGCAAACGACTGCACCGCTGTGGCCCCATGGCTCCACTGCCCTCCTGTAACAGCGATGCCTGGCTCCCCGGACACAGGGGGTGCCCCTGCTCTGGGCTTTCCCTGGCCTCCTCCCAGCCCTACTCTAGCATGTCCACAGTAGGGCCCTGTATGGGATTTAGGACTTTCTAGGGCAGGCACAATATTTATTTCATCTCCATCTTCCTGTTACCAGCTCTGGATATGTGTGTTGCATTGGAGAGTACACATCTGCCTGAAAATTTGAAGACATAGATTTTTAAATTAAAATCTTTTAAAATAAAACCAGTAAATGTAACAGCCAAATGAAAGGTTTATATATTTTCTAATGTTTCTCCTCTCCTTTCATCTCCTCTGTTCCCACCCCCTCCTCTGCTCCCCTCTCCCGTGCTCTCTCCTCCCCTCCCCTTCCCCATGTGGTCCTTTCAAAACTTCTAAGCTATGCGGCCACTTCCTGGAGGGAAAGAGACCCTGCACATGGGGCCCCATGGTTATACAGGAGTCCGCTCACAAAGGGCCAACAACCCACAGTACCAGAAGTGAGACTTCACCATCTCACGTCTACATCGGAGCCAGTCCTGCAGCCGTGCTGTCCTTGTAAATGGAAACCACAGTGGCAAGCACCCAGGTGTTCTGTGAGCTGAAGAAGGAAGGGGACATTTTATTAACGTTGCAAGGAGGAAGAAATCCACCTTTCAGCCTTTGGAGAAAAACCTCAGCCTTCCTGTATCACATTATTATTGGCTACATTTATTTATTCATTCATTCATTCATTTATTTATTTATTTCTGAGCTAGGGTCTCATGCTGTAGCCCAGGCTGGCCTCAGATTCATGGTGATCCTCCTGCCTCAGCCTCCCAAATGCTGGAGTTTCAGGTCTGTGCCACCATGCCTGAGAGCCAGCATCTCTTAGTTCTGGGCTCATCCTCCAGCATCTGTTCCTTCCTGTGATCTCCAGACATCAGTGTTTCATGTTCTTGCCCAGCTCATGCTCCACACAGAGACCATGCTGAATGCTGGCCCAGGGCTGCTGGAGATTTCTGCTTATCTATGCGCCTTATTGTACCATTCGAAACCTCTCATGTTTTCACCATAGCTAAAGTTCTAATCATTTCAACTATTGTGGGTCCTCAAGATCACCTGGCTCCTTTCTGTTTCTGAATCTTCTGGGATGGGTTTCTCTGTCTAGGGCTCAGCCGACTTACTCAGCCTCTCTGAACACAATGGAGAGGTCTTCTTCCGCCCACAAACCCAGGCAGTGAGGGTGACGTCGAGGACACTGCCGTGCTGCTGGATGCGTGGTGAGGGTGTTGGGGTGAGGGGGACGAGCAGGAGGTGAGGCTGCCAGTGGTCACAGGTGACAGTGGCATGATGGTCACAGTGACAAAGACAGCAATCCCGACGACAGTGAGAGGCCCCGGGTGGTCAGCAGGCACTATGTGGGAGGCCAAGGCTGAGGGCTCTGTACTTCACAAATGTTCCTGATGTTACATTTAGAACAGAAAAAGTAATCGCAACTCAGAAATAATTTGGGGATAATATTAAGCCTAAAAGATTAAAATCTGACAAAGCTGGATTTGGGACCCAGTTTCTGTGTGGCCTCAAAGCTTTGTCCTATAAGTCTCTTCTCCAGTGACCCTCCATGTGGTCTTCAGAACATGGTAGATGCACAGGCAGTTTGCTACGGAAATGGGCAGAGCATACCCTTGGCAGTACATCGTGTTGGTGGACAGGCACATTGTGGGAGGAGCACATCCACACCTCCATCCGGATCTGGGGACACACACAGCTCACACGGCCAAGAGACCTCTGGGTTCTGCAGGCCTTGACCTTCACCTGGGCCTCTGACCATCAGTGCTCCCTGGGCCAGGGGTGGCAGAGAAACCCATAGATCTTCTTACCATTTTCAAAGAAGTCAGTGCCCAGAGGAGGATAAGACTGAATCTCAGCTAAGCCAACAGCTAAACAAACAAAATGAAGCACCCCCTCCCCCCAGCACTGTGACTGAGGGCAGCAGTTTCAATGTCTGACTAAGGGACAGCTCCAGCAGCACGGGAATCTTCTCTCATCCCTTGCTTGAGGCCGAAAAACTAAGACTCCCAAGAAGCCAGTGAGAGCGTTGAAGAAGCCTTGTGGAGGAACGCAGCAGTCAAGGAAGACATGGAAGTGTTGTCACATGACCACACAGCAAATGATGCCCAGTTGTTTTGACCCTTTACCTTTTACATGGAGGAGATTAGCAGCTCACTTACAGCCAGTTTGGCCCAACAAAAGTCCATTCCAGTTCCTGGGGTTGAATGCTAAAGGGCACAAGATTGCCAGCATGCTGCCCTGCTCACCATGGTCTACACAGAACAAGGTTGACCAGTTGTCCTGCAGGCTGCATGGTGTCTGGCTTAGTGATCCATCGCATTTCAGCGCCCCTTAGACATACCAGTGTGGCCAAGTTTGTGCGTGCCAACTGTCTCTGTTTCCATCAACCTGTCCTTTCCGTCCTCCTACCTTGGTTTCTTTCAGAAAGTTCCAAGTTGGGCAAATCAAACCATACCTGTTCCTAGGCATCTATTATGTATTAAGAGAAAGGGACATTAGAAGTGTTAGGGCCTTAAATCATAAATGCAACCCTAGATACAAGCCAAGACTAAGACGTGAACCAACTGTAGAATAAGAACAGCATGTGCATATTAAGTATTGAGCCGTGTAATTCCTTAATAGAATTTCGAAATGGAGAAGGTTTCCAGGGGATGGGCTTAAACAGCTGTGTGGATGTAAGAAGGCAGAAAGGTCTGTAGAAAAAACCACACAAGACATGGAAGTTTAAGGTTTTGCCCAAACAGCTCTTAGGAACAAACTACGCAGACCAGGACAAAGGAGTATAGGGGCGTTGGGTGTCAGCAAGTGCCCGCTGGGCCTTGTCATCTGCTGTGCTTCCAGTCCATGCGGCCTTTCTCCTCTGGGTCACGAAGCCCTTTAAGTTAGGTGAAGGTGTATTCAGCCCTGTATCCTCAGCACCTCTAGCTGCTCCTGTCAAGTATGAAGTATGCCATGACTGACTAGCTGGACCTTCAAACCCCTGGGTCCCCTGCTGGCTGTCTGCAAGCTTTATCCTTCCCATGAGTCTGGGAGAGACGGTCTGAGGGCCAGCACTGGAGTAGCGGCTGCAGCATGGACCCCAGCCTCCAGCTGCACACAGCTGGCCACCTGCCCTCGCACCTACCATGTGGGTAAGGGCTATGGTCTGCATCTAGTTGTCCCCTCAAAGCCTCATGTAATCATCGGGTGGGGACTTCTAGAGTTTGAGACTTGACTCATGATCCACTGGGACTATGTGTTCTAGTAGTGCTGGGATTATGAGTCTCAGTACTGCTGGGATTATGGGTGTGGTCTGAGGCCAATATCCTGAGACAGGAAGCCTGAATGTAATAAAAGAGAGACAGAGAAACAGACTCTCTCTATTGCCCTGGTTGATCGGTTGCCTCTGTTGCCATTTACTGCTGTCCCGCCACCATGAACTGGATGCTCTCTGCCCCATTCCACTCAGCCTTGGAGCCAGCCAAGTATGGGCGGAAACCTCCAGTAACTGTGAGCTGAATAAACCTTTCCTGCCTTCATTTTGGGTGTCAGATATTTGTCCCAGCAAAGAGAGAAGAGTGACTGAGACAGTAAGTGTGAGCAGGGCATCCTCTCAAGCCTCAGACACCTCATTCACTCAGGAAAGGCTGCCTGGGCTCAACTTAGTCATCTACCATATTTCAGTGACCCTTAGACACACAAGCTTTTCCCAGTCTGTGCATGGCAACTGTCTCGGTTTGCAACACCAACCCTACCCTGTCCTTCCCATCCTCCCTCTACCTGGGTTTCTTTGAGAAAGTTTTAAGCTTGGCCAATCAAACCACATCCATTACTAGGCATGCTAGTTGGGCTGCTGAGTTAGAGAAAATCCATTCATATGGGTGTACACTGGGCATCCAATGGGCCAGTAGGGCTGGGACCTCCTTTCTAAGCTGGGCAGGTCAGCTGCAGTGCCCAAATATGGTCCCAGCTGTGAAACCAGTCATGGCCCAGGATGCCTCGTGCTTGAGACAAGAGCAGCCCTCCGCTGACGCGGGTGAGGACTGCAGCTTGCAGTCTTATCTGGTGGCTCTGCAGTAAGCGCCTGCTGTGGACAGTGCAGAGTGTTTTCCCCTGGTCTTGCTGTCCTCGCCCAGCTGAAGCCTGGCTTCCTCATACAGACAGAGACGCTGACAGGTTGAAAGAGCAAGGCCTCTACCTGAGGCCACCAGCTAGGAAGGGACACTCAAATCCACTTTGGGCTCTAGCACTGCGTCTTCTAATTGCTTCCTACTCTAGTATATATGGGAAAAGATCCTGAGGTCCTCAAATAGAAGTGAGGAGCTGCACCTCCTCCTCATTCTCTTCCTCCTCCTTCTCACAATTTTGTTTGTGCTCTGTGTCTCACAGAACCACGTGACATGCACCATTGCAGACATTCATGTCACAGCAGTTTCTCCCAGTTCCTTACTACTTATGGCTACAGGGATCCTGGATGCAGGTCCACGGCGCAGCTCACCTTTGAGCTTGAATTTGTCTGGCTGGCACGGTGTGTGGCTCAAGAGAGGAGCTTAGGGAAAACAGCAGTCCTTAGGTAGCTCCATGCATGCAGGCGAGTACACGAGGGGAATAACGGGGTGTTCAAAAGAGCATCTCCTTTTTTAAATCTATCCAAGTAAAACAGAGTCAAGATTTGATCTCATGATGAGATCCAGTTTTCACTTCGCTTCCGTACCCACACGTGCCATGCACGCTTGTCCCCATATTCCCTTTCCTCTGCAGCTGACCAGCTGTAAGGATCCTACCAACTTCCTCGCAGGCCTAGTCTGCAAGCTTTGCTGGAGCTGAGAAGTGCCAGGAGCGTGGCAGTACGAGCTCAAGGCCGCTGCATGCTGGAGAATTTCCATGCTGCCCATCAACACGGGCAGTAAAAACCCTTGTCAATGGTAATCCTCCCTGGCAGCCTGCTCACCAAGGACTCGAGAGCAGTCCTTGGACAAAGCGGTCCTGTTCTGCTCTCCTCTGGGACACTATTTTGTGGCAAAAAACAATTTTTCTGTCTGTCCAAATCTCACATTTCTCCCTAGTAAGGGAGAATTCCACTATGTCTTGCCTTGCTTTGCTTTGCTTTAATGCTAGGGAGTTATGCAGGGCCTTCACACTGAGCTGTATCCCCGGTCTCCCTTCTCCGTTTAGGTGAGGTCTTGCTGAGCTCCTAAGTTCCCGGATCTTGGCTCCAATGTATGATCCTCCTGCTTCTGAGCATGCTGGAGTTTCAAGCGTGTGCCACCGCATTTGATGTCCAACTATCTTTAGCTTAGAGAGCTAGTTCCCTTTCAGAGCATTGTCTAATGCATTGATAGCAGTTAAATTTATTTCCTTTTCCTTCAAACTACCATTGGGCTGTAGACTTCCAGAGAAAGGACAAACACACACAGCTGAAGTGTAGAAAAGTAACATGGAAACTCCACTTCCTCTGTGTGTCAAATAATATGAATTCATGCCATTAAACAACAACAACAACATCAACAACAACAACAACAACAACAAAAATTAACCCCAAACAGAATACAATCCCACAGGATGAGAGAGGAGGGAGACATCATTTACAATACAACATTAATTGAAGAAAAAGCAGAGTATAAAATTTTGTTCAGTGGGATCTCAAATACATAAAATACTATTTGAATAATGAGATGCAGCAAGATGTTAATAGTTTTAATCTCTTGATGATACAATCATAGATGATTTGCATTTTCTTATCTGTTTTGTGTTTTGCAAAGTTTCTACATTGAGAGAGAATTCTCTGTTGTGGTTGTAAGAACTACACACACACACATCCCCTCTTTTGCTCTCACTCACCTGTTCTAGTTCTGTCCTTTTCCCTGCCAGCATAATTGGGTGGCATCTCCCACTAATGTCACCAGAGTTCCTTGGACAGAGGTTCCTGAAGAATCAGTCCAATTTCTCTATGGAAAAACAAACCCAAGTAAAAGCTACGCAGAGTACCGTGGAGAGGCGAGGGGGCAGCAGGTGAGCCATGCTCTGACCACGTGCTTGCTTGAGGTCATGGCCCTCACCAGGCCCTAGGGAGCCCTTGCCTCAGCTCCCACTGCCATGGTTCCCCCATTTGCCATCTGCCCACCTTTGACAGATTTTGACTGACAGTGCTGCAGAAGCCCAGATCACAAAGGTGGGCGCTGGTGTCTGTGCAGGCAGCGGGGTCCACAAAGCCATTGCCGGCTGCTGCTTATGATGCTGAGGCTCCTTGGGCCACCTGGCAGGTGCAGGATGGAGCAGAGCCAGGCACAGGGGTGGTGGCCTCAGACCCTTAGTGACTTCCGGGGCACCTGCAGGACAGCCAAGCCTCCACCTGCTGAGAGCCCCACTTTGTGCTCATCACACGGGTTTGCAGAGTGACCAAGGCAGACTGAGAGCGCCTAACCCATCTTCTGTTGCCAACCCTATCTCATGACCTCCCTGGCCACCAGGGTCCACACCAGCTCCTTCTGGCCATGAGTCACCTGGACACCTGTGGCCCTCACATTGTCACAGCCCATGGAGGGAGACTGAGTCCAGCATTCAGCCTCCTTGTCCCCCCACAGTGTTGAGACCTGCAGGTTGCTGGCACCCTGGTTTGAGCACAGAGTGGGTGGAGTGGGGTGGCTCGGCAGAGAGGGGGCAGAGCCTGGAGAGATCAGGAGGTGGGAGGTGAGGGCTGCAGTTCCCAGGATCACGGAGGGGATTCTGGGAGTCCCTATCTTGGACAGGAGCCCTCGGAAATCCCAGGCTGCCCAACAGCCCTACCCACACTTCCACCTGGAATCTGCCATGCCCATTTCCTGATTTCATGGCAGAGCTCTGCTGCAGAGGAGGGCTGCCCAGCCCTGGCTGTCGACCCAGCTTCAAGCATGTACAGTCTTTTGCTGTCCCTCTGGATGGTCTGGGCCTAGGACTATTCACGTACTACTTGAGACCAAATAAATAAGCTCACACTCAGAGCCTTAGAAGGCATAAGCCCAGACATATGCTCCTCTATTTGGGGACAGACATCAGCAAAACTGGAGGATGCACTTGTTGGGAAACTCGTGAATTCCACCCCATTAATGCCATGTTCCGTGGAGCCCTTGAGTTAGTGTCTGTCTTTGGCATCTTCCCTGTGCTTGTTGGAGCTGCCCTACCAACACCTGAAGGGGGTCAGTGCAGTCATCATCCCTTCCCAGGGGGCAGGAAGCAGCACAGGGACAGGGATTGGAACTCTAGTCGGGGAGAGGCTGGCTCAGAGCCTTTGAGGTTCTTGGTCTATGAGCTCCAGGGTAACACAGCTGCAAACAAAGGCCTGTTGCTATCCCACCACTGGACACCCCATTCCCCTCAGGAGTCAACATGCTCAAGGGCCACCTTCTCTGGGATGCCTCCAGCACTTCCAGGGGTTAGGCCACCAGGTTAGGGCAGAGGTGCCCCTGCCTGAGTGGGGCGGGTAAGTCTGCAGGTGCGTGGCTAATGCATGTTCCCCCATGTGGGGAGGCTGAAGCCCTCAGGGTGGATCTCTTGCAATAATTCTTTTGGAAAGGACCCTCTGGCAGGAGGAAAGGTCCCTGCCTTAGTCTCCCGAGATGTCACACATTCTACTCATTCTCTAATTTGGTCACTGGTCTCCTTTGCAAGCTTTCGAGCCACATTCGTTTCAGTCAAGGAGCTGTGCTTGGTATGACAACGCTTGGTGTGAAAGGGGACATCCCCTGGTAAGGCCACGATTGGCATGCCCCAGCTCTCAGCAAAACTAAATCTCAGGGGGAAACACTTCTTTGCTCTGGCAGAGCATTAGGTTGCTAGGGACATAGGACGCTAACTTGATCTTGGAGATTCCAGGATGACTTCCAGTAGTGCTGTCTGAGCTGGTCTTGAAGGATGAGCAGGAGTTCTCCAGATGGAAAATAGCAAGATGTTCTTCGGCAAGAGAATTACATGTGGAAAGGCCCATGGGATAGAGGCTATGGCACATGGGGAACTCGGCTGAGGGGTGACATGCACTGAGAGCATGAAGGTAGGAAGGAAACCAGAGGCTCCATCATGAAAGACTGTGGGGTTATCTAAGGAGGTGGCCCCTCAGTCTGGAGGAAGGAGAACACTTGCAGTGTGACACGGCCACCCTTGGGATCAGAGGTCAGTTCATGATTCTCCCCGTGGCAGCAATGAGGAGCCTGGGGTGGACAGAAGAGACCAGAAGCAGCAAGGCCAGCTTGGAGGTGACACAGGGGCACGTGAGTATGGCTGAGCAAGGAGAGGACATTTGAGAGACTTGAAAATGTCAGAGTCAGAGGGACCCAAGGGACTGGTCCTGTGGGAGTGAAGAGGACCAGGCAGCTGGAGATGCCTCTTGGTTGAGAATGTCCAGGAGTGTGGTCATGCCAGTCAGAGAGTAGAGGAGCATCTGCAGCGTGTGCAGAAGGCAGGCCCATCTTCCCTCCCGTGCCATGCGCCTCACTCCCTCATCCCCTCTGCCCCAAGACACGGCTGTCAGTCATGCTGCCGACGGGGCCCAAGAAGTCATGTGCAGGCTCCTCGGTGATCTGGATGGCATCCATTGCCGCACTCCCTTCCCTCTGAGGATAAATGAGAAAAGCGTCTCCTCTGAATGCCAGATTTGTGTTCCTGTGTTAGGAGATTGTTTTTTCTTTTTTGCATCTGTGTGTACGTTAAACAGCAAGAAGAAAGTCGTGAAACTCAAGGAGTTTCCCCAAAAGTAAATCAATTTGCGGTTGAATGTGCTGTGGAATTTGTTTGCAAACCTACAAGAGCGAAGCGAGCTTTAAAAAGACGCAGTTGGATGAGACTGCAAAGTTTTGGAAAGTTCCTTGAACACATGTAAACATGATATGTGTAAGCAAATGTTTAACTTGCCTTTTTTACTTCTACAAATTATATTATGAAATCAGACGTCTGTGACTCCTTAAGAATGTCAAATCAGTGTGTTCCTTCAAAACAGATAATTGCCTGGTGCTGCTCAGCTTCCAGGCTCCAGGGCTTGGGAAGGCTGGGGTTTCAGCCTGACAATGAATAGGAGCTTGTGTGTCGGGTTGATTGGCCCAGTGCTGCTCATGGGGCAGAAGTGACCCTGGCTCTCAGCAAGATGAAGTGGCTGGAGCCTCGAGGAAAAGGGAAGAGGATGCCCAGCCTGCATGCTTGCCCTTCCCCAGCACACTGGCGTGGTGTGGTGGTTTCCCTCCCTGTGCTGCCCTTTGACAGCAGACACCAGCACTTGCATCTGTCCCGGGAAAACAATGCAAAATGTACTGGATCGGAGAGTTGTACCGATGCTGCTTCAATCTTCTGCTCCCTAGGAGCCAGGATTGAAGTGCCTCACAGTGAGCTGTCCATCTGGTGCCCAAGGACAGCAAACTGGCCAGGCTAGTGTTTCAGAGCACTGGTGCCATGTGTGCCAGGTCATGTGATAAGGTGCCTCTTGTGTGGTTCATAGGACAGTGCATCCCAGTGGTTCAGGGACAGAGGAGATGGAGGCAGGCCACAGTATCGATGTTGCGTACTCACACACACAATTAGCTCTTGTTGCTAAATGCTCCTATTAGCACGACAGCCAGACCTGGACCTACTGCAAGGGTTTGGGGAGAACACATGGCCCCACTGAAGTCAGCAGGATGTCACTTGTCCTTTGCACTGCACTCCCAGGTGTCCTTGTACCACTCAGAGCCAAGGCCCGAGTCTTCGTGACGCTACTGGCAGCACATGTGCGCTTTCAGAGGCTAGAAGACCACAGAGCACTTAATATGCCAGTAGGCATTAATTTGATTCCTTGGGTGCAAAACAATGTCAGTGGAACCATTATAATGCATATGCTACTGCGTGTGAGCCCAATTAAACAAAAGGGTTATAGCTACCCTGCATTATCCACAGCAGATGGATGTATGATAGATTGTAGGTGATGCAGATTACAGTGTCATATATTATTTATCCCCAATTTATTAGCTGTTGCTGTTTGTTTTGGAAAAGTTGTTTTATATTATAAAGAAATTCACTTTAAAAAAAAAGAAATGCCTAGTCTTGATTTGGAAATTGTAAAACTACAGCTGTCATGTTCCAAAAGTATGAGAGGATTTTTATAGGATGTTTGGAGCTAGAATAAATATCTTTCAGGTGGCAATTTCTGTTCCACATGTCTGAGGCACTCAGTCAGCAGCTAGAGACAAGTGTCACCAGCAGACGCCAAACACAGAACTTGGGAAAACAAACAGAATTTGCTCTCAAGGAGTTTATGCTCCTGTGGTCCAGATCCTCTCTCCTGCTCTCTCTTGTACACACACACACACACAGACACACACACACA
>PVKN010010033.1:8659-23265 GCA_004027915.1 Capromys pilorides
CATTTTTTTTTTTTTTTTTTTTAAATATAAGAGAGGGACTCACTATGCAGTTCAGACTGGCCTTGAACTCACAAGTCTTCTGCCTCAGCCTCTCCAGTGCTGGGATTATAGGCGTGTGCCACACTGTATCATGGTGCAATCATTACTATAAAAATAAAAGTAAAAATTCAATGACTGTCTTATTTTTGTTGTACTTGAACTAGAGCTGTTGCAATGAGCTACACCCAAATTCTGCAATGGTTTTGTGAAGTCATCCAGACTGGGGTAGAACTTGTGATCCCTCTCCCTCAGCCTCCCAATGCTGGGACACATGTGCCACCATGCATGGCTACCAAGCTTTAACTGTGACCATGACAACCTACTATGGCCATGTCCTTTTGTGCTTCATCTTTTTTTTTTTTAAACTTATTTTTTTGTTTATTATATATATTTTTTAAACCTCATTTGTTTATTTATCGGTGTTCTGGCTGGCTCAGCCTGCCCTGGGGCTGGGGCTGGCGCAGCATGTGGTGCCGGGGATCGAACCGCAGTCCCTGTGGCTGCCTAAGCAGGCAGCTTTAGACCACTGAGCCATCTTGCTGGCCCTTGTGCTTCATCTTTAATGACATACTTGAGACACAAACATGAAAATACTATGCCTGTGACAGGACTCAACCAGGTGCCTAGGGGAGGCTGGAGCTGGAGAGAGCACAGGTGGAGGTACAGGTGGAAGCAGGCATGCGGGCTTCAGCTGAGTACTGTCCTCTTTCCTGTGGTGTGTATTTAAGAATTTCTTTAGAAATGAGTTTGCAAAAAAAAGTTTTGATGGTGTTAATGCTATAAAACATCAAGACTTCATGTTGAATGAAGACTTCTGGGGAGAAAATAGTATTTTGAGTTAACCACTACTTAGTAAATCCTACATGTTACTTAGAAAGTGATAAAAAATAATAATAATTAAGGGCTGGCAAGATAGCTCAGCGGACTAAATGCCTGCTTGGGCAAGCGCAGGGACTGGGGTCCAATCCCTGGCACCATATGCCGCTCTGTGGGGCATGCTGAACCAGCCACCAATACTGTGTGGTGGTGCAAGCCTGTAATCCCAGGGCTGGGGAGGCTGAGAACAGGATCACTGCAAGTCCAAGCTGCACAGTGAGACCCTGTACCAAATACATTAAATATTATTTTTTGTCTTTCTGAGATAGGGTCTCAGTATGCAGTTCAGACTGACCTTGAGCTCACTTTTGTAGCCCAGGCTGGTCTCAAACTCGCACTGATCCTTCTGCCTCAGCCTCCCAAGTGCTGGGATAACAGGCGTGCACTACCATGCCTGGCCGCAAATACATTAAATAATTTTTAAAAATTGTATAGCCATAGCTGGACATGGTAGTGCACATCTGTTATCCCAGCACTCATAAAGCTGAGGCAGGAGGAACACTACAGGGTTGAAGCTAGCCTGGGCTACATAGTTCAAGGCCAGCCTGAACTACACAGCAAGATCCTGTCTCAAAACAAAAAACCAAACCCCACAAAGACTGCAACTTTCTGTATGTTAATGTTTAACAGATCACCAAAACATGAAATTTTAAGGCAAAGGCAGAAAAGTATGAGAAACGGCAACTCTGGGTGCCTAGACAGTTAAGAAGACTTAGGTTTGGAGCCTGGCTCCACTGTTCTCTGGCCCAGGGTCAGCGCTTTCAGCAGGTAACTGTCACCCATGAAGTGGGCAACACCACCACCTGCAGGCCATCCCTGTGGCTCGGGTACACACAGCAGTGTTTGGGAAGGGGCTCCTGCCATCCTGTCCTGCCAGCCAGGACTGAGTTGTATCTCTATAGCCACCAGCTCATGGAGTTTCTTCTAGTGGCATGCAATAAAATAGTGGAGCTCCCATATCCTTTTTCCCTAGCCACCTTATCCACTAGCACGTTCAGACAGGATCTAAAATTTAACATGTGGGGCTGGGGAAGATAGCTCGGCATAAGCGCCTGCCTGGCAAGTACATAGTCTCAAGTTCAATCCCTGACACTGGAAAACTAACTTAAATAAAACTATTTCAGAATATTTTTCTCCTTCTTAAAAAATGAAACAAGGCCTATGTAGTTTAGGCTACACCATTTAAATTATCTTGAGTTGGACATGGTGGCGCACACCTATTATCCCAGCACTTGGGAGGCTGAGGCAGGAGGATCAGTGCAAGTTCAAGACCAGCCTGGGCTATAAAAAAATGAGCTCGGGGCCGGCGAGATGGTTCAGTGGTCTAAGGCACCTGCTTAGGAGAGCTCAGGCAACTGCAGGGACTGCGGTTCGATCCCCGGCACCACATGCTGCGCCAGCCCCACCACCAGGGCAGGCTGAGCCAGCCACGAAATAAATAAATAAATAAACAAACAAAAAAAAAGTGAGCTCAAGGCCAGCCTGACCTGTATAGGGAGACCCTGTCTCAAAAAGACAAAATAAATAAATAAAATAAAATAATTTTGAATAGCCAATTTGAGATTTTAAAAATGTCTTTTTTGGCGGGACCAGGGTTTGAACTCACAACCTTGCACTTGTCAGGTAGGCACTTGCGCCACGGAGCTATCTCCCCAGCCCCAAAAATGTCAAAGTCTGAGTGAACTACTCCCAATATATAAACAGAACAGTTCAGACACAAATTTATTTTGTAAAAAATGGTTTACCAACTCCATTTTTGTATAAAACACATGGGAGAAACCTAGCCAATCACCACACAACTGTAACCACATGGGAAGTACTTTATCAAACTTGGTGTCTAAGAACAGACCAATATTTGCTTATCTCTACAGCACTGTCTATGCATTTTGTTTAACTGCTTTTAAAAATGCCATGTGTCCCCACTGATGTCTTCTGTCCAGGAGACAGCACAAGGACGGGGCAGTGGAGAGTGGGTGACAATTCTAAGCGGTTTTCTGCTGTCCCTTCTTTCCAATCAGAGATTTGTGGATGTGAGGAATCACACCTAGAAAGAAATTTTTAAAAACTATCATTAGAACATTTTAGCTGGCTCCATCTTAGCACATTAGTGGCACAAACAAAAAAGGTCAGTTACACAGAGAATGAGATTTACTTCAGTTACTTCCTCCTCTGACCCAGCAAAGTATCCATAAACCTCTCAAAGATGATGTCAAGGAAATTGTGCTTATATGTGCATTTTGTGGGGACAGAGTTTTACCAGAAATTGAACTCAGGACCTCATACTTGTCAGGCAGGTGCTGTGCCACTGAGCTAAACTCTCAGTGTGAATTTCTAGAGGACAACCACAGCTTTCATGAAATTCTACAAGGACTAAAAAAAGCAAGAAATACCACCTTCATGGATCCTGATCCATTCCCATTATTCCAGCTTTTTTTTTTTTTTTTTTTAATACATTTGGTACAGGGTACCCAGCTCTGACTTGGAGTGATCCTCCTGTTTTCAGCCTCTCCAATCCTGGTCGTGGTGTCTGCTTAATGTGCCTGCAGTGGCATGTGGTGCTGGGAACTGAACCCTAGCCTTGTGCTTGTCTAACCAGGTGCTTAGTCTGCTATCTCACTGGTCTTCTTTCAGCCCTTTAGAGGGGTGTCTGCAGCATGTTAAACAATTCCTTAAGATCATTTTTCAAATTTTGTTTTTAAGATAGGTTGCAGGCATTTCACATGATGCTACATCTCTAGTCCTTTAAAAAACAAGGCTGCCTGGCAAGTGCAAGGTTCTGAGTTCGATCCCTGGTTCCACAAAAACAAAACAAAACAAAGGAAAAAAACCAAGGCTGGCAAGATAGCTCAGCAGACTAAGCGCTTGCTTTGGCAAGTGCAGGGACCAGGGCTCCATCCCTGGGCCTACATGCCATGCCACCTTGGGGCATGCTGAACCAGCAACCGAGTCCCGTGTTGCATGCTTATAATCCCAGCACTGGGGAGGCTGAAAACAGGAGGATCACTATGTGTCTGAGCTGTGTACCGAGACCCTGTACCAAATATATAAATGAAACAAACAAGAAACTTTTTTTTTTTGACAGTCTTTCTACATAGTCCAGGCTGGCCTCATGATAATCCTGCCTCAGCTTCTGGAGTTTTGGGATTACAAATGAGCAGCACTATGACTGGAACTTTTTCTTTTAAATTATGAAACATGGGGCAAGTGAGATGACTCAGTGGTCCAAAGTGTCTGCTTAGGAAAGCTTAGGTAACCACAGGGACTGCAGTTCGATCCCCAGCACCTCATGCTGTGCCAGCCCCACCCCAGCCAGGGTAGGCTGAGCCAGCTTTTAAAAAAAAAGAAAAAAAGAAAAATAAAATAAATTTTGAAACACGGTCTCATTAAGTCACTACACTGCTCAGATGGGGCTCAAATTTGTGACCCTCCTGCCTTAGCCTTCCAGAGTGCTGAGATCAGAGGTATACCACCATACCTGGTTTATACATGAAATGACAAAACTGGCTAAAAATAGCAATACATGATTACAAAAAGAACATGTATTTATTCAGATCATTATGAAACAAAATTTATTTATTTTTAAAATTTATTTGGCACAAGGTCTCACTGTGCAGCTTGGACTTGTAGTGATCCTCCTGCCTCAGCCTCCCCAGTTCTGGGATTGCAGGCCACACCCAGTTTCAGTGGCCAGCCTGGTGCATCCTGGGTTCTGGGGCTAGCACAGTATGTGGTACCGGGGATCGAACCTGGGTCCTTGAGCTTGCTAGGCAGGTGCTCAGGCCACCAAGCTATCTCCCCGGTGCCATGAAACAAAATTTAACATTTTGTGGATTTTAACATTTACAGAACCCAAATTTCATATGCTTCCTAATTAGTGCCTCAGTGTCATTGATCCAAACAGTACAGGCAGAAAAGCTGCTTAAGGTGTAGGCTAAGTGACACGTACCGCCGCCAGCTATAGTCGCCTTGATGAGGGAATCCAACTCTTCATCTCCACGAATAGCGAGCTGCAAGTGACGTGGAGTGATACGCTTGACTTTGAGATCCTTCGATGCGTTTCCTGCCAGCTCCAGCACCTATGGGCATCCGGAAGACAAGAGACCAAACACAGGACAGGGCTTAAGGGCTCAGGTGGGCTTCTGGTTAGAGCTTGACCACTCTAGCATCTGCACAGCACACACAGCACACTCAGAGACACTGCTGAGATACTCTCTACTGCTATAACATTTGCTCCTGTGGTACTCACGGCTTCATCTGACTTTACATTCACTCTCTGCAATGAAGACAGCAACCTGAGGAAAACCCCTCTGCTGTATAGGAAGGCATTAGTGTAAGAAAAAGGGATGTTATACCTCAGCTGAGATTTCAAGTGTGCACATTTAGAAAAGTCACATATTTTAATATATTTATGGGGGCTGGGGAGATAGCTCTGTGGCACAAGTGCCTGCCTGGCAAGTTCAAGTGCAAGATTGTGAGTTCAAACCCTGGTCCTGGTCACACACACACACACACACACACAATCTAGCAGGTGGAACAGCATGGCCAAACCTTGTGGGGTATGCCTCAGCGAGGAGGCTCACAAACAGGTAGATTATCTTCAGACAAAATCTTTTCCAGGAGGCTGAGGAATTCCTCTACAGATTTTTGCCACAGAAAATCATACCTGAGTCAGCTTTTGCACAAGAACTCCCTCAAGGTGGCTGCTTGACCTTGCTTCAGGCCCTACTGGACATCCCATCTCAGATCCTCCACCCAAGGATGATGAGATGGAAACAGATAAGCAGGAAAAGAAAGAAGTCCCTAAGTGCGGCTTTCTCCCTGGGAATGAGAAACTCCAGGCCCTGCTTACTCTGGCTAAGCCCAAAGTATGGACTCTCAAAGAGAAGTGCATCCTGGTGACTGCATGACTAGCACTTGATCCCCAAGATTGAGGATGGAGTTGATGTTGGGGTAGCAATCCAGGAAAAAGTTCTGGAAAGGGTGAATGCAGTTAAGACCAAAATGGAAGCCTTCCAGACAACCATTTCCATGTTATTTCTTAGAACATGGGGATGCTGTGGCCAACGCCTCCAAGGAGACCCATGTAATGGATTGCCGGACCCTGGTGCATGAGAGAGATGAGGCAGCCTATGGGAAGCCCAGGGCCATGGTGCTGGACCTGAGGGCCTTCTATGCAGAACTTTACCATATCAGCAGCAGCAACCTGGCAAAAATTGTCAACTCAAAGGGTGAGGAGAAGCCATCTATGTATTGAGCCCAAGACTAGAAGAAAAAAATAATCTGTTCCTCATATGGATTTTGTTACAGTTTGTATCTAGTTGTCTCCCAAAGCCTCATGTCAAGCACACAGCTCGAGGAGCGGGGCCAGAAAGGTGCGCAAACCCTTAAAGTGACATTAGTGGCCTCTCTTGGATGTATGGAGCGGATCATCCTGGACATAGCAGCATCCCAGTCTCTTCTCCAGACCCTGTATGTCAGGAGCAGTGTTTGAACCCTCCAGTAACTGTGAGCTAAATAAACCTTTCCTTCCCTAAGCTTGTGTGTTAGGGGGCTGGGGAGATAGCTCAGTAGAATAAGCGCCTGCCTGAAGAGTACAGGGTCCTGAATTCAATCCCCAGTACTGCCAAAAAAAAAAAAAAAAAAAAAAAAAAAAAAAAAAAAAAAAAAAAAAAAAAAAAAGAAAGCCCAAGCTTGTGTGTTGGATATTTATCCCAGCAATAAGAGTAACTGAGACAGATTTATGTATATGTGTGTGTGTGTGTGTGTATGTTATGTTATGGCCTGCGCAGCCTGCCCTGGGGGTAGGGTTGGTGCAGCATGTGGTGCCGGGAATCGAACTGTGGTCCCTGAGGTTGCCTAAGCAGGTGCTTAGATAGCTGAGCTACCTCGGCGGCCCTAAGACAGATTAAAAAAAAAGTCTATTTGTTATCCATGTAGTTCTTTTCCTTTAATGACTAGAATTCATTCATTCATTCACTCACCCACCCACTCACTCATTCATTCATTCAGCCGCCTCAGCTTGCCTTGGGGGTGGCACTGGCGCAGAATGTGGTTCTGGGGATTGAATCACGGTCCTGTGGTTGCCTAAGCTTTCCTAAGCAAGCGCTTTAGACCGCTGAAACATCTTGCTGGCCCTAGAATTTTTTTTTTTTTTTAAATTTTATTTATTTATTTATTTGTTTGCTTGTTGTGTTTGTTTGTTTCTTCATTTATTCATTTTGTGGCTGGCTCAGCCTGCCCTGGTGGTGGCGCTGGCACAGCATGTGGTGCCGGGGATCGAACTGCAGTCCCCGCAGTTGCCTGAGCCCTCCTAAGCAGGCGCTTTAGACCACTGAACCATCTCGCCGGCCCTAGAATTCTTAATACTGGCAGCAAAGTTTTTTTTGTTTGTATTGTGGTACTGGGGATTAAACTCAGGACTGAGCTATATCTCCAGTCCCTTTTTTGTCTTTTTTGAGACAGGGTCTCTCTATGCAGTTCAGGCTGGCCTTGAGCTCACTTTGTAGTCCAACTGGTCTCAACTCACAACGATCCTCCTGCTTCAGCTCCTGAGTGCTGTGATCACAGGCATACACCACACCTGACTTTTTACTTTTCTTTTGTTTTTTTGAGACAGGGTCTTGCTGTGCTGTTCAGGCTGGCCTTGAGCTCACTTTTGTGGCCCAGGCTGGTTGGTCTTGAACTTGCACCAATCCTCCTGCCTCAGCCTCCCAAGTGCTGGGGTTACAGGTGTGTGCCACCATGCTCGGCCAACCACTGGATTCTTAAAAAACACCAGTTCCACTGTTCCTGGGATTATGGCTGGGACAGGGCCCAAGCCATCCCCAGAAGTTCCAGTGAAAGGCCAGACTTAAAGTGATCAACCCTGACCTAAGCTCTTTGCTCAGACTTCAGCACTCTGCTTCTACTGCATGACCTCATTTTAATGCCTGGGACATATCGATTAAAATATACTGGTTCAAGCCCAGGGAGATAGCTCAGTGGCATAAGTGCTTACCACAAAAACAAAACAACACAAAAACTAGTTCAAAAAATTTAGTTCTGGGCCACTGCTGTTCCTTTTTGCCTTTGTTCTTTGCTGTTTTCTGTTGCCATGAACTGCTGCCCTCTGCCATGTGCCTCTCTGCCTTGAAGCCAGCTGAGTATGGACTTAAACCTCCATGAACTGGGAGCTAAATCTTTTTTTCCTTAAAAAAAAAAAAAAATCTTGTTCTGTTTTGTTGGTCTGGGATCAAGCCAGGGCCTCTTGTATGCTAGGCACATTTTCTACCATTATGCCCCATGCCCTACCTGTCTATAGTCTTTAAACTTTTTTTTGGCTGGCTGAGGCAGGTCTCATGCTCCATGTGGGGGTAGCGATTGAACTGCAGTCCCCGGGGATAGAGAGGCTTTGCTGAATCACGTGCTTTTTAACCGAGCTACCTCACACCACCCCCTACCCCAGTCTTTTTTTTTTTGTCTTTTTGAGACAGGGTCTTGCTATGCAGTTCAGGCTGGCCTTAAGCTCACTTTTGTAGTCCAGGCTGGTCTCGAACTCCCACTGATCCTTAGCCCCCTCCTCCAGTCTTAACCTTAAAGCATCTCTTTGGTATTAAAGCTTTCCATCTCCATGAAGTCTACTCCCTGGTTCTTACCATTTTTGCTCTTTATATTTTTGTTCCTCATGCAAGAGAAACCACGTGATACTGAGCCTTCTGTTCTACTCAGCATGGGCTCAAGATACATGTACTTTGCTACAAATGGATCAAATGAATCCTCTCTATGGCCAGACCCCCACTGCATGTACATATTACACTTCCTTTATCCATGCATCTGTTGATGAGCATAGATACATCCTACTTCTAAAATTTAGCCACTGCATTATGATTTCACTATAGAGGTCTGGCCTAAAGTTCCTGAGACAGGGAGTCCAGTGCTTAGTGGGGCACGGAGGTGCACATGTTACTCCTGACTACTGGAGTGGGGCTGAGGCTAAAGAGCCCAAGTCTAAGATCAGTCTAGGCAACTTCAGGAGACCTTGTCTTAGAAGGGATAGCTGTGAAGGGAGGATATGGCTCAGTACCAGACCACCTGCCCAGCACATCTGAAGCCCTAGACCTGATGTCTGGTAGTCCCAAAATACTATGGTAAGTGGCAGTTTGGATGGCACTTGCACAGTCAGAATACTGCGTCCAACATTAGTGAAGGAAAGTGAAATCTTTCTAGAGTCTGCTACTTAATAGCACTGGTGTAGGACTGCAAAGGGAAGAGCTTTTCAGCACAGAGCTCACAGTGTCTTGGATGCCCTGCAAGTCAGGATAAGGACACGTCAGCGGTGGCAGCTGACATAAGCTGAGCCATGAATCTCTCTCTGCAGCTCCTTGTCACTTGTCTTTCGCCAGGTGGGCTATCTCTACCACCTGCTTGCAATTCAAACTGCTTCCTGATCAGGAATGTGGTCAAAGAAGTCTCTCTGCTTCCAGCAATCATTTTGCTTAGGGGGATAGAGATGGGAAAGCAGGGTTCAGGACCCCAGAACTAAGAATTCTTGTCCAGCCGGGCCGTGGTGGGTGCACACCTGTGGTCCCAGCACTTGGGAGGCTGAGGTAGGAGGATTAGTGAGAGTTCAAGACCAGCCTGGGGGTGGCGGGTGGGGGGGTGGCAAGATGACTCAGTGGTTTAAAGTGCCTGTTTAGGCAAGCTTAGGCAACCACAGGGACCGTGGTTCGATCCCCAGCACCACATGCTGCGCCAGCCCCACCCCCCAGGACAGGCTGAGCAGACCATAACATAAATAAATAAAAGTTAAAAAGACCAGCCTGGGCTACAAAAAGTGAGCTCAGGGCCAGTAAGATGGCTCAGCGGTCTAAAGTACCTGCTTAGGAAAGCTTAGGCAACTGCAGGGACCATCCCTGGTACCATATGCTGTGCCAGCCCCAACCCCAAGGCAGGCTGAGCCAGCCATAAAATAAAAAAAAGAAAAAACTGAGCTTAAGGCCAGCCTGAACTGCATAGTGAGACCTTGTCTCAAAAAACAAAAACAAAAGCAAAAAAAACTCCCAACAGAACAAAACAAAACACTTTTATATAAATAACTTATCTTCCTGAGAGGTTAAACTTAGCTGGGCCGGGGATATAGCTCAGCCGTATGGCGCCTGCCTGACAAGCATGAATTCGAGTCCTGATACTAAAAAGTTAGGCTATACAACCATGACTGTAAGCACCTTAACCTGTGCTATTATCAGTCTCCATAAGCTAGAAGCCACACTGGAACATCACACAACCTGCTGGCTCCACTGCATATATACCAATCAGAACAGTGCTTCCCATTCCCTTGTTGTGTCACTTGAAAAACATGTAGTTAGTCTGAAGTCTTACTTAACTAAAAATAAACACACCAAGCTTCTTTTTAGCACTGGCACTGAGTTACAGGCTGATAAGACACCTGTAAAATAGCTATAAAAATATCCAATGTCTTTTGGAAACACACATCATAAGCTTCAGTTATCAGCTCAGAATTGCTTTGGGTGGCACTGGGGACTCAGCCCAGGGCCTGACCACTGAGCTGTGCCTGCTCTCCTCTCAGGAAGTCACTAGCCTGCGCTCCCCCTGCCTCAGCCTGCCAGAGTGCTGAGCTGACAGGCCCGCATCACTGCCCCAGCTCAGAGCACTCCCTATTCCTGTATCCAGCAGCAGAGCCCCACAAACCTCGGCAGTGAGGTACTCCAGGATTGCAGCGCTGTAGACGGCAGCAGTGGCACCCACTCGTCCGTGGCTGGTAGTGCGCGTCTTCAGATGTCTGTGGATGCGGCCCACAGGAAACTGGAAGAGAGATTTCTCATTGGGAAACACGCAGAGCCCCAAGATCCATGCTGCTGGTGTGACCGGAAGCTTAGCAACAAAAGCATAAACCAAGGAAAAGCATGGTCACACTTACTAGAAACCAAATCTATTTGGTACCTAACAGTCCTGTAATCAGCTGCACATGTGCAGCCTCTGTCCAGTGTGGAGCTTCCTTACCCAGAGAAGGATAAGGCACTCTGGTCCCTCTAAATACTCGACACCAATCGGGAATGGTACACAAAGCTGGGTAACAGTGTCACACACAGCCACACACGCCCCTGACCTTCTGTTCTTTCATTTTCAGGTTTTCTGACAGCTCAAAATTTGTCTTAAATTTTCTGTTGTACTAGGGTTTGAATATAGAGCCTTGTGCCTGTGTTCTGGAGCCAGGAAGCTCTTCCTATCTTACTACAATGCCCAAACAGGCCTTGAACTGTGGTCCTCCGGCTACCACACCTGGCATGACTCTCCACTAACGAGGGACCTTCCCCTTGCCATCAAACCCTAATCCCAGGCCTCTCTGCTTTCCTTACTCCTCACTGACTCTTCTCTCAGGCACTTGTTCATCTCTAAGCTGCATCCATGCCCACCCCAACTTCTCGCTACCTGCCTCATTCATCACTGCGTTTCTTTTCTATAGCAAACCCTTCCTAACTTTTCTACACATCTAGATATCTCCTTCCTTTTCGAGTCTCGAAATATACATATATACATACATACATATATGTATATATATACATACATATATATATATACACACATATATATATATACATACATATATATGTATGTATGTATTTCAGGCTGGCTTTGAATTCACTGTGTAGCCCACGCTGGCTTTTGACTTGCAACAATCCTCCTGCCTCTGTCTCTAAGTCCTAAGCTCACAGGTGTGTACTACCGTGCCTGGCAATACCTCCTTTTTAAAGGTAAAATAACCATATCCTAAACTGGATATGGCAGTGGATGCCTGCAACCCCATGTACTAGAGAAGCAGAGAGAAGAAGATCAAAACCCAAACCTGGTATCTGGTAAAACTTTCCTTAAAGTCTAACAGTGACATCTTAGTTCCCACTGGCCACCTGTATTCTTAAGGAGAGAAAGCATTTCCAAGGGGCTGGGGAGATAGCTCCGTGGCACAAGTGCCTGCCTGGCAAGTGCAAGGTCATGAGGATGAATCCCAGTCGTGCAAAAAAAAAAAAAGCATTCCTGAGGGATCATAGCTTTCTGAGGGCCAGTTTCACACCCTGAGTGGTGTGTTGCCTGGGACACAGCACACTGCAATGTCTCTCTCCAGCAGCCCCCTTATTTTTCTGGGGTAGTAGGGATTGAGACAAGAGTCTCACTATGTAGCCCAGGCTGGCCTTGACCTCATGATCCTCCTGACTCAGTCTCAAGAGTACTGGGATTCCAGGTGTGCACCACAATGGTAGGCCTCCTTGCTTTATTTTTAAGTTGGAGTCTTGTGAGGTTTCCTGTGTTACTTAGGCTGCCTCTACCTCCCCAGCAGCAAGGACTACAGGTTTGAGGAAGCTGGCGTTTCCTAAAAGCAATGTGTATGAGACCAAGAGCCCAAGTTGGAACAGCAGAAATGTTAGAGAGCAACTTCAGGCTGGGTAGAGCTCAGTGGGAGAGCACTGGCTAGCTTATCTGAAGCCCTGGATTCAATTCCTAGCACTACTGCAAAACAGACACAACCCAAAACCTGTATTGTGAGCACTAGCTTGCAGTGACAGTTCGCCGGGGATTGCTCAGGTGCTGTGAAACAGAGGCTATACGGGGTGAGGGCCAGGCAGTGGCCCTGGCTGGTGCCCACGGCAAGCCACCTGAAGCGCATGAGTCAGACACCACTCTTACAAATTGGGACTCATGTTTTTCCATGCATGTTTTGGTGAACTTCAAAATGACTCCACCTATGTTTATCCATACTGTGGCCCTAACATAAACTTTTTTTTTTTTTTGCAGAACCGGGGATGAAACTCAGGACCTTGCACTTGCCAGGCAGGCACTTGTGCCCCTGAGCTATCTCCCCAGCCCCCGTAACATAAACTCCTACATCCTAAGCACTAAATCCTTGAAAACCTTTCTGCTTCTCAGCCTGTGCCTTCTCCTCACCCTCTGCACATGTTCTACTCCTTCCGCCCACCCTAACTCAAGTTGGTGCTACCCAAACCTGAGTCGCTCCACCTGACAGCAAGCGTACTGCACATCTGGGCAGCTTCAATGGGGGAATTCTGTATGAATTCCTGCCCCTCCTTTCAGTGCTCCAGCCCCACCGTTGCAAGCATAAAATCCAACCTTGATAGCCGGTCTTCCAATTCTGTTTCAAAGTGCTCCCTACATGCATGGAATAATTCTTACTTATCCAGAACACACTATGCGTGTAAGGGAAAAGTTGTAATAACTGGAATATGCCCAGTTTGAAAACATTTAATGGTTCTGAGTCTATCTAGCTAAAACTGAGGCTATGAGACACACATTCAGAGGGATGAGTAGTTCATTCCTGTCCCCCTGGAACTGAGCTCATCTTGATGACTGTGTGTCATTCAAACACTTTTAAAAGAAAATCCACAAAATAGACTTTAAAATGATACAATTTACAAAACAACCACAAACATAATTATAATCCTGAAAGATTTTAATAGAAAATTATCAATTCATTAAGGCCACTTAACCTGTTCTCACACAGATTACAAATTAACTTTTATGATCTAAGTTCTGCCAATCAACCTCATTATTAAGGGTTTATAAAAATGAGAAGCTCTGTCGTTCCTGAACTATCTCTGGGTCTAGAGTTGCAACAGTGAGAAAGGTGACTTAATGAGCTGTGGCAGTGCCAGTGGGGCCCCCTTACCTGCAGCCCAGCTCTCTGTGAGCGCGACACAGCCTTGGCTTTGGCCTTGCCACTGTCCTTCCCAGCTTTGCCTCCAGCCTGGATGGAGAAAAGTGTGGAGGAAGTAAACAAAGTACTTTCAAAACATTAGAAAACAACAGAATGCTCCCCTTCCTCATTGTAAAAATATATGTGATCACTTTTCGTTAACTGATCTAAAAAAAACATCAAACACAAACAACTACTGCAAATGTGAGAATTTTACAAATCTGATAAATTTATTGCTCAATTTTCTGATAAATCCTGCAGTCTAACACTTTCTTTTTAACATATTTGGTGCAGGGTCTCACAACGCAGCTTAGACTTGTAGTGATTCTGTTTTCAGCTTCCCCAGTGCTGGGATTATGTCTGCATCTCCATGCCTGGTCTTGGAGGCAGGTTCAGTGTGCCTAGAGGGTGGGGTCAGCAGGGCATGTGGTGTTGGGGATTGAACCTGCTAGACACTTTTATACACACCTGAAATATTTCATAATTAAATAACTTTATAAAATGTTATCATGGGCCAGGTATAGTTCAGTGGCACAAGTGTCTGCCTGGGAAGTAACAAGGTTCTGAGTTCAATTTCTGATACCAAACAAAAACAAAAACAAAAACTCATCAGAACTAATCTACCAAAACATTCAGAACTTAGCTCTTTTGGAAGAACAAGAATCAAGAATGTTAGCTAAGCATGGTGACACATGCCTGTGATTCCAACACACAAGACGCTGAGGCAGGAAGATTGAAGTAAGTTCAGGTTAGCCTGGGCTACCAAAGGCCAGCCTCAACCACACAGTGAGACCCTGTTATTTATTTATTTATTTATTTATTTATTTATTTATTTATTTATTGTCTTTTTGAGACAGGGTCTCACTATGTAGTTTAGGCTGGCCTTGAGCTCACTTTTGTAGCCCAGGCTGGTCTTGAACTTGCACTGATCCTCCTGCCTCAGCCTCCCAGGTGCTGGGATTACAGGTGTGCGCCACCACGCCTGGCT